>CAEFZY010016572.1:0-65458 GCA_903066815.1 Brachyrhaphis roseni
TAAGTTACATTAAACTTGCGTCTTCCTCTACACATATATTCCCCCTGTCTCACTCTTACCTTTTCTGCTCGAGCGCCCCTGGTGGCCGTTAGAAAAAAATGTATAAATAAGCTGCATCTTTGTATAAGCCGCAGGGTTGAAAGCGTGTGACAAAAGTTGCGGCTTATAGTCCGGAAATTACGGTAGTTTAAAAATGGATTAAAATGTCAAAATGAAAATGGACTGCTGACTGCTGGAAGTTAGATGAAACTCATCTGAGTCTTAATGACCCAGAATAACTGTGTGTTGCTTCAACATATCTACTCTCAGATAATGACATAAGAGTTCTTCAAGACTTTCACCCACATGGTCTTGAAATACATAAAAGCTGCAGATTAAAAGGTCCAAAAATGTAAAGTGAAGCGTCTTGGGAGAAATTAAGAGCTCACTGTTGGTGTTCAGACATCTGACTCCACAGCCAAGCTCTGCAGACTGCCCACTATTCCCTCAAGAGTTCAGCTTGGAGGCTGTGCGGTTCTGATCGATGCCCGCCGCCAGGGACCAACTCCTCAGAGTCTTTCATAACCATCAGATGTGAATCCGACTTTAAGCTTTTCAATCTCATCTGGTTGTCTTCAAAACACAACCATTCCCAGAATTTTTAAAGTCTGTGTTTTATTTAAGCCCCTCGTCTAATCGACAATACTTCAAGGAATTTGTGGCAGTAGCTTTTCTAAGTAGGAACAACAGAAGCATGGAAATGGAGGCTGTGTGTTATGTGTTTGTCCTGCTGTAATTATGACCAACTTTTTATCTTTTGTGGCATCAGATTGAGCAACCTGGAAACCTGTTACAGAAATATGTGCACTAGAACAAGATCTTCACATGGCACTGCATGGTGCAGTTATGCCATATGTGTATTTTATGTTCTGGTAATGCAGAAGTTGTCAATTTTCAGTGACAAGGAGTGAAAAAGCTAAAATTTCATAAATTTGGAGGCGTTTTGTTAGGAGTTTTTCAGTGTATGTTGGGCCACATTGATAAAGTTCTGAACATTCTTTGAGAAAATTTCTCAGCCAAATTTTTAGCAAAAATTTCTCAAGCAAAATTCTGACCATTAATAAAGTACTCTACAGAAACCTGCTTCAAAAAGTTCTAAGCCTCTTCTAACCTGTAACATACATCTTCTGACCAACCCTCAGTTAAAGTTAGGGCTGGGAAATAAACCCATAATAATACCAATCTATAATATCTGATATACTGTTCAGTGATTTCACTAAATCTAGAACCGCACTGCATTCTGGGGGATGTAGGCAGAGGAAAGACTTTAGCCACTAATCTCTCCTGGCTAGCAAAGCCAGGTTGTTGGCATCAACTATGTCTCTCACTTTATGGTTACCTAGCAACAACCTGTTGAGTAACTTGCACAGCAGCAGTTTCATGTTTGACACCGTGCCTCACGACCGCTAAAAATTTTTAAATAATGGCATGGAGCGAAAGGAGAAACTGAGAACAACTTCTCCAGAGGAAATTGTGGCTAAAACAAGATCATATCACCACTTTGGCAGTATTTCAGATAATTATTGATATCAACTGGCATGAAACGATTATATGTGATACGATTTTCAGCCACATCGTCTAGCCTTCAGTTTGAGTGAAAAATAGCTTTTGATATCTTTGTGTCTCCTGAAACTTTTCTCACCATCTGTGGAGTGCTGTGCTACAACTTTATCATTAGTTTACACACATTTTTTTCCCATGGCAACGTGCACTGTTATCATAGCAACACACCTTGAATCTGGTTCATCTGTAAGGTGAATTTTGCGACCCCTCAGGGCTTCACTCTCCAGTCGCCGCTCTTACTCCCCCCACTCCGTTTTTTTGTTGTCACAAAGTAACGCGACATGTCTGCTTTGACCCTGTTCTGTTAGCCGTTTAACGTCGCCACGGCAGCGCGGGAGTCCCGACCTCACCCACAGCCATCACGCCTACACTGCGCTGATGCGGCGTTCTACTTAACACGTTTTGTGTTCCTCGCTGCCTCCACCTGCTCCAGCTCTGCTGCTGTTTATGCGTCCTCCTCGGAGGGCATTTATTTCTAAGTTAATAACCACTGAGAGGTTGTTTTGTGCGGTGCCCTGTATGATATCTATCACTGTGCTGCATGTGACTCCATATTGCCACAGCGGCGGGCCTTGTCAAGTTATAATGCAGTCAATTGATATTAATGCTTTTTAAGCAACAGGAGATGATTTAAAACTGTGGAGAATTCTCAAGACTTGTAAAGGTATTCATACGCCTCACATTTTTTTCCATTGTGTCATATTACGACACCATGGGATTTAATCAAAGTTTATTACTGCATATTGTGAAGGAGATATAAAGGAATATATAGTTTGAAATAATTTTTACAAATAAGAATCTGAAAAGTGTGGCACAAATGTGTAAGACTCACCTAGCCTAAATTGTCAGGGTTAGGACTGAAGCGATTAATCAGATTAATCGATTACTGAAATAATCGTCAACTAATTTAGCAACTGATTAATCGTTCACTGGAGTATACAGACTCAAAGAAAGTCTGTATATGAAAGAACTTGTTCTTTCGATTTTATGAAAGAACAATGTATTCAGAGCAGTAATTAAGTCAAAACTGGATAATATATATATATATATATATATATATATATATATATATATGTGCATTTTACATTAAAGATAAAAAAATACTTATACGTTCTACCCAAAACTCCTCAGGTGACAGACAGACATTACCCGGTTCAAATTCTGTAAATTAAATGCTAGTAAGCCTTTAATCCAGTTATTAATCGTTTAAAATAGTCCGCTAATCATCCAAACACTGCATTGATGTTAAGTCGTGCAGAAGGAGCTGAGCTTCTCACACGTTGGTAGAAGTATTTCTTTTAGCTGCAGCTTTGCAACAAATGATCAGGTGTTCACTTAAGGAATGCTAAGTTATTGCATTTTAGGCAATAATATGTTTATTATCTAAATTAAGAAGAGGAATTGAATTATTTATTTCCATCTTTTAATGCATGTCTAATAAATGAAAAATCTGCAGAATGCAGGAATTTTTAAAAATCTGGTTAATCGATAGAATAATCAGTTACTAAAATAATCGCTGGCTGCCGATACAGTCAGGTTATTTACTCATTAAATGATTTCTGAAAGTGACTGAATGCACAGGGGGCTAAATACAGATGAGATTCAAATTTTGATTTTGAAAATCTTTTTTATATCACACGTTTTTTCTTTCTTTTTTGCAGTTATGTGCCACTTCTAGTTGGTCTATCACTTAAAATTCCCAGAACTAAAATTTGGATTGTAAGTTAAATGTCTCATAATAACTGTCCAGCACAGTGGCAAAGAGGTGACGGTTTTTTGTTCAGCACCTGGACACAATGCGATCATTGGTTTGACAATAAACTCATATTTACACCAAAGTAAGATGCAATCAAATGTAAGATAAAATCAAGCTGAAGCCCAGACTCCTTATGTTGAATGAAAATGTATTAATCATTACAGATGAGTTGAAACCTGTACCAGTGTGACGTTGCATAATGTCAGCTGCGTACAACCATGCGTGCGGTCGTCAAAGATAGAAACGGTCGGGCGTGATTTCAGAGTGAGTGATGTTTCCGGGTGGTTGCTGCAGAAAGCATCACAGCCTCGTCTTGTTGTTGCTGAAGAATCCCACTGACTCTACAGTAGCTAAATCTGCGGTCAGGTTTACTTCTTCATGGCTCACAAGCAGCATTTTATCTGATCTGTCTCAACGTGATATTTCTTTTATTTTTCCCCACACATACACAGCAACATATAGATGCATGCTACCTCAAGCTCTGCCCCCATTTCTTGTCATCTGTGTTAGCATGCTTGCGTGAAATGTTGCTTCTATTTTTAGCCCTCATTATCAGTTTTTTTTCTTTTTTTTTTACGATGTAGCCTATTTTCTGGAGCATTTGTTCTCTTGGTTTTCTGTCTTTTCTAAAGCTGGAACTTGACAAGTGATTTGCTTAAATCATGTATTGTTCTCGTTTCATTCAGGCCCCAAGTAGCAAAAGGAGGGCTTCTATTCGGCTCAGCCAGATGTCTCTTGGATTTTATGTAACCGAGCAGGTTGCATGCGAGATCTGAGGCGAAATAGAAAGCAATTACATTCTGGGAGGCGAGAATACTTTTATTGGGCTTGATTGGAGTCGTAATTAACCCTAAATGAAATGTAAAGCAGAGCACAGCCGTGTTAAGAGCATTTTTCTTTGTTAACCATAAAACAACAGTACTTAGCTTTTTGCATATTTTCATGTAGATATCTGAACTGATCTTTAATAAAGGTGTCCCTGTTTAATTAAATGAGGTTAAAACAAAGCCATTCTGGACAAGCCAAACCAGCAGTCCTGATATTTAATAATAAATCAGATGCAAAAAGAAAAATAAAAGCAAAGTGAGCATGAAAAAGCTAAAACTAGCAAATTCACAACCACCTCCTGCAACACGTGGGAGGTTGAGGAGCTCAGCATCCTCTCGAAGAAGAAAAACAGTTTGGCTTTCACACACCCCAACAAAACTCAGAAAAAGATTTGAAAGTGCTGAGCCCCAAAAAATAAAAAGCTGAAGGCATCACAGCAACTCTTAGATCAGACCTGACATTTGTTGCTGCAGAAATAATGACTAAAGAAGCTAGTTCGCCCGCATGCTCAGCAGGTGTAGCCTTTACAAATATTGGCTATTGGCGTTTCCCAAGCTGACATGTCAAACTCAAGGTCCGGGGGCCAAATCTGGCACGCCATAAGTTTTTATGTGGCCTGTGACCACCACCACGAGGACTAAGTCCTCAATACGTGGGTCGTGCTTTGCCTCAGCGCCACCACAGCATCCCAGTGATTTTTATGTCTTAAAATAAATAAAAACCTGAAACTTTGCAAAAAAAAAACATGTATTTTATCAATACATTCTGCCTCGACCGGCTTTGGACATCCCTGATCTTGATGTGGCCCAAAATGAAAATGAGCCCGACGCCCCTGGTGTGATGAGTTTGCTTCTAGACGTCTGCTGGGCTCCCATCGGCTCTTACCTGTGCTCGATTTGATGCGTTCCTGTCCAACAGTTTGACCAAGCAGGTCGTACTGGTTCAGGCGGGAGCTCTCCTCTTCCACCACCACCGAGTCGGAAGCATTTCGGGTCCAAGCGTAAGTCACCTCTGAGGTTGTGTAGGCGTCTGAAAAAAAGGGAGGAGGATAAACCCAAAGGGGAATAATCCTGAGGCAGTTACAGATGTCAATTACTTTTCTTTTTTCAGTGACCCAAATGAAGCATACCCCCTACTTAGTATGTAAAGGGGCAGTATGACGTAAAATTGACTATTTTGAGCTTTACATCATGTTATAATGTTATCCCCTTATCTAAAACATATCTGTAGTGTTGCTTTGATTCTGTCATGCATGTTTGAGAAATCTTTTAATCACCATGGCAACCATTCAGCTGAGCAAGACTCTTTGTGGGATCTAGCCCCGCCTTCGAGGATGAAGCTCCTCCTCACAGCTGCAGTTTTCAAGCGTCCACCTCCCCCGTGAACCCCCCTCCCACTCAGCTCCTTCAGACTAGCCAGCAGCAATTAGCAAACACCTGGTGGAACTGAGCATCAGCTAAGTTCATTATAGGAGCTACTTCTCAGTCAAACGCTGGTAAAAACCATTATTATTAAAGGGTTAATATTAGAGGTGTGATGACTTTCTGAAGGCGGAGGTTCAGAAAGAGCCGGAGCTTCTTAAAGAGACAGAGGCCCAATTTTATGGCGTTATTTCCAAAGTCAGATTTTTTTTAAGTCAAATTGAATGTATATAGAATGTTACAGAAAGTAACAAAGTTACTTTCTGTAACATTCTGTACTTTCTTGAGCAATAAAATGGCACTATGTGCCTGGAAAACATAATACTGCCCCTTTGAAGCATAAGCTTTGAATCAAAGCCCTGTTGACATTTTCTGTTCTTGTTTGACTGCGTTAAGAAAACGCGATAAAACACTTTTTACTGTAAGTCATCACATGAATGCTAATCATGTATTTCATTTACTCGAGACGTCAAGGTATTTCAGACATGACCTACTGAGTTCTGATGTCTGATAATGGCTAATTATTAATCTCCTCTTTTCCTGTAACCAGATTCACAGCTTAAAGCAAAACTTAAAATAAATAAAAAAAAATTTGTCATCCAAATGTAAATAAGCCATAGCACCTAACGAAAGACCTCAGCTCTCCAAAGAAAAATATTTGGATGATTTTAGCAGAAAATAACAGCATTTTCCCTGTCGATGCTATAATGTTTAAACTTTTAACGCTGGTGCACTGTTGTAGATATTTGTAGGGTCACTGCCAGCTGAGCCGTGCATTTTAGGTTCACTCGGTACTCAGGCCACTCTTGCACCAAAGAACCAGTGAGGTGTATGGCAGACAAAAGGATTGCATCTTAGTTGCAGTTGCCTCAGGCTCTATCATCATGAGAGTTACTCACAGCTGCCAAATTTTAGAGGACAGGAGTGAAAGTCCATGGGGAAATCCTCCAGATGCATTGGGCACTCGGCATGCACTGTTAACCTGCATCCAATTCACAGAACGTTAGCGAGAAGTTGCAAATGCATGAAAAGTAAACAACACATGTTATAAACAAACAAATAATGGAGAAAAAAAGAAAGAAATGAAAGTAAAAAAGCTGCATGCACCATTCAAGACACTAAACATCTCCAATGCCTTGAACTGGAAAGAATTTGTTTGTGTTTTAACCAGCAGAGCACAGTAAACAGGAGGCTGCAGAGGTTGAACTGTCTGCTGTCTTTAGCCTATAGCACAACACATGACGATACATAGCTAAAACAAGATATTTTTATTTACTGTGACTCACTGTTTCACTAAACATGTCCTGCTTTAGAATTATTTAAGAATTGTTGTATTGCTTCAATTATTTAGCTAGGTAGCTAACAAAGCTAGCTTAGTCTCAAACTTGAACTGCTGCTAATTGCTAAAGGCTTATGACTTGTGTTTAACTTTGCTTTCTAAGGTCTCATAACTGTTGAACCTTTGCTTTATGCCATGTTGTTTTTATTGTTTTTGCGTGTCTTTATAGTCTATGTGGAATAAGTTTCTCTTCTTTGCCACTCTGAGGATTTCTGCAGCTACGAAAGATAAAGAGCAGTCAGTTCTCCCAGCTTCTTGTCAGGAAGCTAGTTCTCACAGTCTATCTTGTAAATAGTTTTACACTTCTGTCCTTGAGTATGAAAGACATTTCCTATGTTTGTAGGTCAGAGCTTACTCTCTGTCTTTGCTCTCATCTTGTGCAAGACACTTTAATAAACCTGACTAGTGTGATTTTCCCATAATGCCTGGCTCTCATGGCTAGATTTTAAGATTGTCGGTTGATTTTCAAAACCTGAAAGAGCCCCCACCTATGACAATAATAAACATCACAGTTATATTGTAGGACAGTTATACATTGGTCCTACAATGTGTGGTGTTGAGCTACACGGTAAATACAGAGAACCACACGGACAGATTTCCAATTACCGTGAATCATCATGATAACTGAATCGTCCTTAAGATGGTTGGAAGGGGAAAAAATGGGTCAAAAGTTTTACCGTGTGAACCAGGTATTAGCAGTGGATAATTTTACTTTTCCTCCACAGAACAAAGAGTAAAAAGACATTTGTGGTTTGTAAACAGGGTTGGCTTTCCAAGCAAAAATGTTTGGTTATTTTCTACCAAACCAGATCTAAACCTGTTCTAATGCTTTGTTAGGAACCGATCTGCCACTCTGGTCTGTTTTGGTTTATGCATTGGCTGGATACACTAAGTTACAGTTTTGATTTTCTTTTCTTGAACAAATACAAACCAGAAGAGACTTTGGACTGCTAGAGCTGAAAGTTGTTAAGAGATCGGGTTGATATTATTGCTTTATTGAGCCTGACAAACGAACCAGTTTTCTGTGTATTTAGTGAAGGCCAACAACCAGTCAAAATGTTCAAAACAAATTAAGGCTTGCACATGCACCACAAGAACAGAGAAATTAGTCATTTTGCCTGAGGTGGAGAGAGCAAAAACAGAGTTCTTTAAGAATAAGACATTTTATACTTCAGAAGAACTGGTGCTGAACTTTAGGAATGTTTTTATAGATTTATCTTCCAATGTACCATTTGTCATTGTAGTGATCACTAGAAAGATGGTTCTCACACCCGACACCAGGATAACATTCTGGCCAGAATATGCGTCAAGAACAAGCTGCAGGAACAGAATATCATTTTCTTTCAGACGATACATTTCTCCATTCTCTGCAGAGAGTGTTTATAAACCGTGATTTCAGTCCTCCTAATTTAAGACAAAAACAATTTAATGTTCAACACTATTCCTAATTTCTGAAACTATATTTACCTTGCTTAAGTTATTGAAAAACAATTACTTCATTAACGCATCTTTAAATTCGACTAATATTCTAACAAAGATTTTAAAATGTTGACCTTTGTTGACGTGTTGACCTTTCATCTTAACTTAAAGATTATTTCATCTGATATTGTGATTAAGTTCTTGGACTTCTTGAGTATTGATCAGAAATGGAGGCTGGTATTGTGCAGATTTTTTCACAAGCAAACGGTTTTAGTTCAGTGAAACGTTTGTAGAGTTCAGCTATATTACGACAATGTTTTGGAGGGATGCAGAGATAAATAGTGGGGTTTCATGTAACAGAGAGAAAACCCAACAATTATTAAAAGAGGCCATTTTAGTGATGTAATAACGTGACGATGCGGTGCAGAAATCCCAACATTTTATTTTGCTGTGCTTCTATAGTTCAGTACAGGAGTCTTTCAAGAAAAAGCCTAAAAGTGGTGTTTGACGTTTTGTTTGAACATGAAGGTGTAATTGTTTTTACCTCATGGTGTACAGCAGAGTCCCATCGTCTTTGATCCGTAACAGTTTATTGGGCATGGTCATGTTGTGCGCCACAGACTTTTTCCCGTTGTGAAAGAAGGTATCAGGAGTCCAGATCTTACTCGCCATCAGGTTGTTCAAGGGTAAAATGTTCATCGGCCCGTGAAACGTCAACCTCTCGTCCCTCCAGCTTTGCCGGAAGAAAACGTCTATAGTGTACTCCTGAGGATGGGGAAAGTGAATTGGTGAAAAAGTGACAGTCCTGTTTTTTTCCCCTTTCTATTCCTGTGAAAACAAAAAAACCTTCCCTGCTAAATATAGCAGAGGAAAACAGTGCACAAGTCCACTCATGATTTATGGATGTCTACAAGCAGCATCTTCACAACTGACTTCATCTGCCACTTTAAAACCTTTCCCTGCTTGACAAAAGATCCATTAAGGTGCGGCCTGCGCTCTCCGTCTTATTCCCTAGGTTGGTGTTTTCCCGGTTTGTGAGGCAAGAGCAAACCCCCTGACCTAAAACCCAGAGCTGTCAGAAGGAACCAAACAGGCGGATTTAGGGCAGAAAGCACAGCACAGCACCGTGAAATGCGAGTATGTGTGAGATTCACAACCAAGAGTGGGAGTGAGAGATACAGAGATGTTTTTATCTCTTTTCCTTTTCACGTCACAATCGAAAAGCCTCTAATATTTAGATCTCTGGATGGTGAAACTGCGACTGATAATTTTGAAATATTTGAGCGAAGTTTCAATTAATAAAAATCCAACAATATTTTAAAACAGTAGCATTATGTAAAACTTACTGTTTTGAGCTTCACATCATGTTATGATATTATTCCCTCATCAAAAACATACCTGGAGTGTTGCTTTGATTCGTTCACTCAATTCTTTAATCTCCATGGCAACCATTCAGCTGTACAAGACTCTTTGTGGGATCAAAACGCCCGGGTGGACATAGGCGCTCTTCCCAGCAAAAACGGCTTCAGTCTCACAGACGAGTCTCCCTCTTCCACGACTCTCCCACTCAGCTCCTTCAGACTAGCCAGCAGCAATTAGCAAACACCTGGTAAAACTGTGCGTCAGCTGAGCTCGTTTTAGGAGCTACTTCTCAGAGCAATGCTGGTAAAAAATGTTAAAAAGGGTCTAGAAAGGACCAATGCTATGATTTCCTGAAGGTGGGGTTTCAGAAAGAGCAGGAGCTTTTAAAGAGACAGGGCCCAATTTGTGGTGTTAAATTACACAGTAAAATTTCATTTAAGTCATATTTAATATAAACAGCATTTTTATAACAATTAAAGTTAACATAGTTTCTTGTCTATGATCTAAAAGGGCACTATGTGACTGGAAAATACATAATACTGCCCCTTTAATAAAACATAAAATGGATAAAGGCAAAAAGTTTCAGCTCAGTTTTCTGCTCTATGTTTAAGTCCTAATTGATTACACTGAAAAGCTCATAGGCCTCTTTGACAATAAGATTTTTCTTTTTGGCTTTAAACAATCTGGTTCCCATATTACTTCTCTTTTTATTTAATTTCTCACATGACAGGATTATATGAATCTATGAAACAGTATGCATGTCTGAAATGTATTAAATGAGTCTACTGTGGTGGTGGAAGGATGATGATTTGGGCTTGTTTTCTCTTCTGCTTTCAGTTACTGAGCAGTACATTAACTCCTCTTTATGCAAAGTGATTCTCGTGACAAATGTGAGACCATCTGCCAAGTGACCATCTGTGAGACTCAGAAGATGAGTCCTCTGAGTTACAGCAGCTAAAGGTGCTTCTGAAAGCTACAGATTCGTCACTGCGATCAGTTCTTCTACATTTAGGCTCACTTTGTGCTCATCAGCCAACAACATGGCTTATTGTGACATCTTGGGTTCAAATCACCTCATTTCTTTCCAACCCTTGTCATTTCTGGGTAGAACGTACTCACAATGAAAAGGTTGTATTCACCTCAAAAGCAAAATGTGTACATTTTTGTAGAATTTTAGCTCTGAGTATTGTGTTCTTTCAGCAAATGGCCGTTTTTGAGTCTGTATGTTCCAGCTAACGATTAATCAATTACAAAAGTAATTCACGATTATTTCAATAATCGATTCATCATGATTAATCTGACTAAAAGTTTCAGCCCTAATTACTAATCAAAGCTTCTAGACACTTGATATATAGCAACTGACAGGGATGCCCAATAGGTGTTGGATTTTCTGATGCCAATGAGTGTGAAGGCCCCTGTGGTCTAATTAAAACCCACCTAGAGATGAATTTTTATACATTAGGGCTTTAGTTGAGCTGCAGTGAAATCTTCCTCCAGTGAAATCAAATTATTGAATGTTTTCCTATCAGATGTTTGCCCGTCTGTCCATCTGTTCATGTGCAATATATTTTGAAAAATAGACATCAGGGGTGCAATTAGGCAGACTGAGCACTCCACTTAGACAATTAGTCACAGTACATCACATGTGGGTGGTGATTTTTAGAACTGGGATCTTCGCCCATGCAGCAACAAATCTTTCACACAGTTTGCAGATTTAATACGCATTTCATTCCATGCAGGAGATGTTTTGTTTTAGGCCAGGAAATCTATGGTGTAAAAAAAAAAGTTTCATCACACATCCAGGTTCTCTGATTGCTAAATCGACTGATCAATCACCTGGAAAATGGGAGCAGATGAACAGAAACGGGGCTGAAGCAAAGGTGGCCATGTGTTTCAGAATAACAAGCAGGAGGGCGCAGGATAAAGAAAGCAGTGACTTGAATACCAACAAGATGTTCAATAATGTATGAGATGAAAATTTAGAGATGAATAGACATTGTGCCGTAGTGTGGCTTCTGTATCATCTGTGAGTGTGTGTGTGTGGACAGAAAAAAACAGAGTGATGTAACAGCAAATGGATAAAAAGGGCCTACATGACTAAAGTAAAGCAAACAGAAGCACTTTGCTCCTCCAACAACAGCTGAAGTATCACAGCGACTATCTGCACTCACCATGTCGGTGTCTGAAACCGGCCCAAAGCTGGTGACGAAGATGTTGGTCTTCACCTCGGTTACCCTGTCTGGATCAGAGAAAAAAGCCCGGTGTCATCTCCCACAGCGTCTTTCCTGCCTTAGAGACCATTAATATACAAAATAGGAGATGGGTTTGTTTGTCAGACAGTCACTGAAGTGCCCATCTGGCCCCTTTCACTAGTTAATCTCAGGCTGAAATACCCGGTAAATTATTATTTTCTAAAAGACTTTTGTGTGTGACTCCCACAGTGTGGAAAACTGAGGTGCAGAAATACACTTTTAGAAAGAGAAACTTGTTTATATGTGGAAAGTAGAAACTTTTAGTTGGTTTTCTCTGATAACAAAAGAAAAAGCTAGGAATGTATAAAACTAGATTATTTTTAAATGACTCGATTTGGAAGCACTGGACTTCCCAAAAACACTGAATGTTCCATGTTTCCATTTCAATGTAAATACGGTTTTAACTCAGAATATATGTAAATTACTTATATTAAACTGTTGGTTCGGAAAGTGCAATTAGACACTCTAAATACAATGTAAAAATTAATAATAAAGCTTGACGTCGCTCAGAGCACAAAGCATGGAACTAGAGTTGAGTATATCTGCCCTTATGGACCTAGAATTTTTTTCAATAACTGAACCGATACAGATATTAATATCAGATCGGTGTTAATGATCACAATGATCGCATTGTGATCATTAACATCTTCATGCTAAAATCCTACATGTAGCTCCAGGCTATAAGGGCAATCAATATTCATTCTTTACATCTTCTATTTCCAGACAATAATAAGTGAGAAAACTACCAAAATCAGAAGGATATCAAATAATAACTTTCCTCAAAAGTACATTTACAAAATACGCTCTGATGTGAACCTGCAGAGCTCAAACAGCCTCAGAGAGGTGAGGTCAGACTGACGGACTCCGTGTAGGGAATAGGAAAAACGTGCTGCGTTAAAATCTTAACCCTGCAGGGCGGCCTGAGGCTGTGATGAGCGTGCCGCGAAGAATCAATAAAATGAGAAACTTGGAAAAACTAAAAGGAGAGATTAGAAGAAGCATGTTGGTGTGTCTAGCTCTTGTTTTGAAGACGGTGGAACCTAATGTGAATGGTTGAAGCATGAAACCAGAGTGAGGCTTTATGTCTCATCCAAAGATAGGAAATTATAGAACTGGAGTGGAACTGCTCTGGCCCTAAAGGAGGTGGAGACAATGCCCCATCAGTGCTGCTGTGCAGTCTTTATTTCAAACTAATTAGCAAAACTCAGTAAAATTATTCCAGCAAAAACAGTCTGGTTTTGCCTCTTAACTATTTAAAAAACAATTGCTGCTGCTCTAACCATCTGGTTGACTGGTCAATCTGAAGATTTACTTCTCAGAGGAAATAAGCCATAAGATCAATTACAATTACATTACTTTATTAAAAATTTCCGTGAAATGACTCATTGTGAGTTAATACAGTAAAAAATACTCTGGTGTATTAAAAACCAGAGTATTTTTGACAAAACCATGTTTTGTCATTTTTATAGCCGGTGTTATTTTGCCATGTTTTTTATACAGTAGTTCATTAAAGCTGTAGTGTTATTGTGGTCTGGGAGTTTCTTCTCTGAAGCATTTTATAGCACTGTGAATGGAGACTTTATGCAGAACAAGAAACAACTACTAGCCTGGAGCCTCAATCTTTACAAGCAAAATAAAAAAAATTTAAAAAAAGTCAACTCAACATATGCTCACGACCAATCAGCTGCATAAGCAACGATTAAAAATAACAAAATTACTCATTACTGTAGTTTTTGTAGAGTTTGTCACATGTAGATAATTCACTCTCCCGACAGGCGTTTTAGTTACTAGTTCCAAAAAAATGCAATTAGCAACAGCAATTAAAAATAATTAAGCCTAAGGGTTCAGATTTTACAGCAGAGGATTCTGGGTGTGTTGGAACGTCGAGAAATCACAACCTTGAAATATAAGCAAAAGCTCAAAACAAAATAAACAACATATAATTATGATAAGTCATCAAAAACACAAATCCACCACCAAATGGCAGCTCAGGTGAAACCGCATTGCACAAGAGGAACATAACCAAAAACAAGCTAAAATCCTACATGTCTCCTGAGGGGAAGGACGTGTTTACTGTTTGAAAATATCAAGAGTGCATTTAATGCCTGAGGACTCCAGGATCTGTGGGGATAAGGACAATACCTAAAGTTCATTTATTCAGTGACAACAGTCCCAGACATGTGCTTTTCATGCAGTCTGAATCATTTGGTGCAGATGGGTCCACTGAGCCGCGTTTAATTGGTAAGACACAACCTGCATGTGTTAGGGACTGCGTATTCCTCTGTGCAACTATCCAAATGTCAGCTTCAACTCCTGCCAGTTTGGACACAGAGGAAGGAGAGCGTTCGCAAAAACCAAATGCTGGACTGCTTGACTGAATTTCATCAGTTCGGAGAGACGAACTCTTTGGCCAAACAAACTGAGAACAAACAAACTGTGCTGGGCTTTAATAGCAGGACATGATTAGTCAGAGATTACAGAAAAATAATTAAAGCTTGTCAGAGAGAAATCTTTGATACATGATGTACATTGATGTAATATATTCAGGTTTTACAATGCGAAGCTGACTTCTTTTCTTCTTTTTTTTTTCAAGAATTAGCTATTAAAACTAAACCATTAAGAGAAAGACGTACTGCCATGATGTAAAAGGCATTGGACGATCCTAAACAGTCACTCGCTGAATGTGAGTTTCCATTGCAAAACGTTTTCAGTATTTCATTAATGTCGAAGAAACACAATTTGCCATTGAATAAGAAACACTATTAAAATCACGCGAGAATCATCCTCCTCCTCCTACTACTTCCTGTCGTTTTCTTCGTCTAGTAACATCCTGTTCTTGACCACGTGACTTGTGTGGGGCGAAAAGAAATGTTTGGAAAAATACACTAATTTCAATAAAATCAACAAAGAAATAAACAGGTGGGGAGCCCATCCAATCATAGCACTGTACAGTATTTGTTGATTTTTCTGTGGAGCAAAACTCCAAATTATTCACGGAGAATGTTGCTGTTCGCACATCTTTTTGTAGAGCTTATCTAAAATATATATTTTTTAAAAAGTGCAGCTTGTGTAAGCTAAAATACCTTACACATAAAGCTACCCGTTACACGACTGGCTGCTGTTTGTACAGCAGCCAATCCAAGAGTAAAGATGTTAGCTTCTGTGCTAGCGATAAGACCGTTTCTGCTGGGTGTGCTTATCCATATTAAGGTTTATTTGGTGTTTGAAATATTAATACAGACAGATTGTACAAAATACTGTTAATTATTTGTTTTCAGCCCTCTAGTTTAGTTTTTCTTTATCAAGGTGTTTTAGATGTAGTATTTTATTTCAGCCACTGGACGTCTTCTCGTTCATATTTGCTACCTCTTGCTCATAGATCTGAGCATTGAGTGATGCGGCTCTCAAGGCAGACTTTGTTTATTACACTGTGTGCATCCATTGGATGTAAGTAATACTGTTGTTGGTTTACTTCAGTTTCATAAATGCCTAAGAGCTGTATTTGTACTTTGTCCTGTGGAATATTATGGTCGTGTTGTTGAGAGCTAAAAGTTATCCGTTTAGCATTAAGCTATTAAGCTCGTTAATTAGATGCAGGTGTTATTTGTGTTACCATTTCCAATTGAAATGCCGTATTTCCTTTGTATGTTTGATCGTGTGACGCCAAAATTAGCAGGGTTGATTATTATTTATGTATAATTATTATTTACGTTCTCATAGTCAGATATTAACCAGTTGTTAGTCTATAGTAATCTTTAAACACGTTTATTCATTTTGTGGACATTTGGTTTATTTGTGAAAGTATTTACAGGAACATTCTCATAATTTGTATTTATTTATGTTTATAGAACCCCCCCCCTCCCCCCCCACACACACACACACACGTGCCTTTACATGTATGGAGGAACCTCAAGAGCTAATTAAAGTCAAGTAAAGCTCAACTCTATTCTTCCACTAACTCACCTAGACATATATATCAGCTGTCCTTAACCTGATACCCTGGAGTGATTGTCTATCCATAACCAAACCAGCTTCAGTCTTCATTACACAGACATAAGTGTTTTAGAGGCCTTTTCAAGTATTCGTTTCAGCTATGGAGCATACAGATTAACACAATACCACTAAGGAAAAACTTGCATTAGAAATGGAAACTGCAAAACAAAAAACAAACGCCATTTTGTGAATGATCAGATTTTTACTAAACAAGTCATTCTCCTCTTTCTACCCCCATCAGCTCCAGCTAAAAATAATTTTTCACTAAAGGAAATGGGAAACATTTTTTAACTGAACAAAATTAAAAATCACTCCAGGGGGAAGCTGCTGCCTTAAATAAATATCTGAAGGTTTCCCGATCTGCATTAGAACTAGGGATTCGGTTTTCAAGTCTCCATCTCTGTCTCTCTCACGTTATTTGAAATGTGAAAACCGTCTCCAAGCCCGTCTTCCTCCCGTGTTCGAGTGAGCACGCGCAGGCAGCTGCGTTCGGCCTCTTTTCCTGCCGTTGCAAACCAAAGTTCGGTGGAGCGTTAACACGTTTTCCCCACAGATGCCACAGACGGATCAAATGTGTTTACCTCGTGGAAAACTGCATCTGATGTCATGTTGTGTTCCTTTCCTAAACTCGGTTTGTAAAAGCTGCTTCCCCGGTGTCGTGCCTTTGTACGTTAATGAGTGCAGTATAGCGGTACATGCTGAGTGTTGCAGGATTTGGTTTCCGATGGGATTTAATGAGGTAAGGGGTAAAAAGAAAAACATCTGATTTACGTTTTCATGCTTTTAAAAGACAGATGATCGCTTCATCAGAGCTGCAGTTGCAACCAGATGTTTACATGTCCTGTGTAAAAAGACACAACCTTTTATTCCTCGACTGTCTGAGATCAAACCAGGCTAAACTTCCTGTTTGCTAAATGTCAGGATAATTTTCTGATTTCTTATTTTTTCATTACTTTTTTCAGAATCTCAGGTTTGATAATATTGCTGTGGCTTTACACAATGATGTCGTCTCTTATTAAGCATCTAATAAATTCACATTTCATCAAACACACTGCATACCTCATGTGGGTGGGGAAAATAAAAGGAAATCTATGAAGATATCATACAGAGAAACCAGATCCTGTTCGTCCTCAGATACAATTTAAAGAGGCCTGAATATCCCAGATTAATCGGGTAAAATATTTATATGAAAATATAAACACTGAGGACATCCGGCCATCATCCTGCTCTGACTCTATCCCAGAGATGAGCATGTTTTTGGTGAGAAATCTCCAAATCCAGTCGGATAAACTAGAACCAAAGTTCAAAGTTCGTACATTTGATGAGCAAATGTACAAAGGCTTAAAAACATTATTTTGTTTTTAAAAGGGACTGGTACACTTCAGAAAATAGATGGCATCATGAGGAAAGAAGACTTTTATGTAGAATTACTGAAGTGAATGTTTTAGTCGCCATCAGGAAGTCCTGATTTCAAAGGTGTGTGAGCAAAGTGACCTACAAACCTGATTTCTTTACCCGTTCTACCGGGAGGAATGGGCCGAAATTCCAACCATTTACTGTGAGAAACTTACAGAAGAATACATTTGATCTAAAACTCAGTTTAATGCTAAGGAAATGTATGCAAACTTCTGAAATCTACTAAAAAAATTTTTATCAAATTTTCTCTCGTAATCTGGCTTTCAGTAATTCAGAATAATTTTAATAATGTGAGAAAGATTGATTATGCGTCTAAATATACAGCTTATGTAAAGCTGTATATTTAGCTTTACATAATTACAGTTGAAACCAGACTTTTACATGACCTGAATGATGAGACGCAGACATTTTTTCTCACTGTCTAAAGTTGAATCAGACCAAACGTTTCTTGTTTTAAGTCAATTAGAAATACCTAAATTATTTTAATTTGTGAAATGCCAGAACAAAGTTTCCGTTTTAACCATATCATACAGATTAAAAGAGTTAGTGATCCACAATAATTACCAAATCGATGTCAGCTTTTAAATTCAAAGAAAATTACAAAAAAAAAATCTCTAAAACAGTTTTCTGGCATTTAGCAAGTTAAAATAATTTGGGTAATTCCAACTGACCTAAAACAAGAAAAGTTTTTCTGACTTAACTTTAGACAGCAATAAAAAAAAAAAGTGTATGTCTTTTTATTCAGGCTATGTAAACATCTGCATCTGTAGACTCCAAATCATGAATAAATGACATTTTTGCAACATAGTCTTAGGCTGTCATTCATCCAATCCGATAAAATAAATAAATTAAAATTAATAAACAGTAGATTTTTGGTATGAAATGCAAATCTCAATGAACTTATATCGATTAATAATGACACCTTCCTGCTGGCCTTTCAGTTAGTATTATTACTACTTGCGATTCTGTGCTGTAGATTTACACCATACAAATTCAACAGAAAACAAATAATAAAAATTTAGGAATGTTGATTTTCAGATCCCTAAATTCTGCCAGTGTTGATTCGTGAGATTCCTCGAATGCATGTTTTGTTTTTTAAGAAATGATTCATAATAAAAGCGAAAAATGTATAATTAAGCAGAATATCACCACAGTGTTCAAAGACAAACATTTCAGCTTTTCCTGTTCAACAGCTAATGTGGCAGCATCCAGCTAAACAGGCTGAGCTAGAGGAGGTCTCTCTCCCATATGGCAGCTCCTGAGATGGACTGATGGCCCCAGGAACTGGAAACTCAAAATGCACCAAATCCTGAGGGAGGAGCTCAGCTTTGGAGGGGAAAACGAGATGCCGAGCATGCAGAACGTGGAAGTTCAAACTTCCAAGTGTATTGTGCTTTATAAATTACAATATAGCAAAAGTCTTAGGCTGCGATCACACTGCAGCCTGAAGTGACCCAATTCCGATTTTTTTTTTTTTTTTCACGTAATGCGACCCGTATCTGATCTTTTCATGACACTCTGAACAGCACATGTCGGATTCTTTTCGAATGCGACCCAGGCCACTTCCATATCCGATACGTATCCGATTCAATTCTGATCTAAAGTCCAGGTCGCATTCATCTGACCTGAACGTCACAAATACTCGACAAACGTCACTATTCTGCGTCCTGATACGCTCAAGCTGGAAGAATAATAACAACCATGACGGACTATAATGAGGATTAAGTTGTTAATATGCTGCTCCGGTCGGACAAGAACTTCAAATATGTAAGCTATGCTCCACCGTTAGCCTCCATGTTTACTTCCGCAAACACTGAGCACTTCTTCTTTTTATGGCGGTTGGTAAAACGCTGACGCTATGGCGCCCTCTACTGCGCATGCAAGACACTTTCAGGTCGTTTGCCCGTTCACAATGCAGAACACATACAGATCGCATTTATTTAGAAGTGTGAACGGCCACGACAAAAAAATCCGATTTGACAAAAAAATCGGAATTGGGTCACTTCAGGCTGCAGTGTGAACGCAACCCTGGAAGTGGAGAAAATTACAAATTAAAAGAGTTACCTTAGACAAGTCTGTTTGAACTTTTTCATAACCACACATTTCAATGATTTTATAGGTATTTTATGCTACAGACCAACACACAGGAAAAAGATAAATTATTTAAGTACAAATCTGAAAAGGGGCGGCGTGCGATTATATTCTGCTTGAGGGAGTAGTTTGTAGAGCCCAGTCTTTTGGATTAGTTTGGATATAGATTCTCAACTGGATCAGGATCTGTACTTTGACTGAGCCATTGAGCATAAATATACTTTGATATAAATTAAATGTTTAGGATTAATGTCCTGCTATAAGGTGAACCTAAACCCAGTCTTAATATTGTTCATCATCAATCATAGTTTTAATAAATTACTTTTTCTGTTTTCAAATTAAACTAAATGAAATCCAAGTTAAAATTAATGCAGAATGACTAAAACTAAAATGTTTTCAACAACAAATGAAAATTAGACAGTTATTAGAGGAAGAGGAAATTCAGTTTGATTCAAGTTTGGGAAAAATACATAATGAGATTTATGGAGTTACTCCAAAACACAGCTGTTTATGGAAAATATAACTTTAACTCCATCCCACTGTGGAATAAATAGAAAGGATGTTTCCTAAATGTAAGAGACTCAAAAATTGTGCATTTCTTTATGATTTCACACGACAATTGAGGAATGCTTTTACCATGACGTTTCGCAACTAAAAGTTGCTGAGATTTGGCTGCCTAAAACTATATGATACTTTGTCAAAAAATTTTGACTCTTACGTTAAAACATGCTGTTAAAATGACCATCAGTTGCTCTGTCTCTGTTAGAGAAAAGCATCTCCACAGCATGATGCTGCCACGCCCGTGTTTCAGAGGAGGTGGTAATGTTAGGTGTTCATGATATTAATATTTACATTTTGCATAAAATCCCAACAAAATAAAGTGAAATTTGTGCTTGACAAAATGTGGAAAAGATCAAAATAATCTGTGGAATATTATACTTTAGTATCAATATTGAAATGTTTTTTTTAATGCATGTAATACAAGAGTTTGTCTATTTCAAAACACATCATACATCATGACCCAAAAACAAACTGACTTGTGTAATAAAAACATTTATCTGGAAGAAACGTCAGGAAAACTATGAACCTGCTGAAACACAGAGTTATTTTAAATGAAGGCTAAAAACCCAGCTGTTTAGATTTGTCTGAACCACAAGACATGAAACACTGACCAACATATTTCATGTGTGTAGGTGATTTTGACTGTATGATATTTTTATGACATTTTTAAGTTTTTATTGTGTAAAGCACCTTGAAACGCTTTGTTGCTGAAATGTGCCATACAAATAAACTTGATTGTTTTATCGTATATTTATCTGATTCTGTGAAATTTGCTTAAAAAAAAAAAAGCTATAAAGAAATGACTTATCCATTCGTGGGTTTTGATGCGTCCACTTTTCCAGGAAGTGGACTGGGCTGTTGTATAATCTGAGCGCTGCGGACGCAGAGTGTGTTTATCAGTGTATTCTTGAGGGGACTGCTGCCAAAGGTTATTGGTGCTACGAAGGCTGACGCTAAATGAAGTGTTCTCGCTGCGAACGAGCTCTCAGCCGTGAAAGACGAGACGCGTGCGGTTGCGTAAGAACAATCGTAGCGTCGCATAGCAGAGCCCGCCCGGCTCTGTCTGCGCACACACGCTGCGTTTCCTCACCTCCGAGACCCGGCCGGAGACGGTTGTCGTATCCATCCAGCAGTCTGTCCAGGATGAGCGTGAACAGGGTGATGTTCTCCGACACGGCGTTCACCGATCTAGGCAGCAGACACATAACAGGACCGTGAGACAACAACCATTTCAAAACTCTTTCAGACTCAGGTCTCCTCTGGGTTTTCTAGCTTCTCCTGTTTGGTATCGACTCCCCGCGCATGCCGACGCAAGACGCACAAATAGACGTCGTTTCCCCATCATGGCTGACCCAGTTCAAGAGCCATGTGATCTCGGAGCCAGAAACACAGCCGGGTATGCAAATGCAATCAGGGCAGAAACTCGTGGTAAATGACTTCAGATTGGGTCCCACATTAAATCTTAGCTTAATCACCGGCACAGACAGCTCTGCTGGAGCAGCCTCGGGTTATTGGTTACTGTGAAAAATATGAAATATTAATAACTGTTGTATTTTTCTCTTTTTTATGTGTCTGTGTTTCTATAGGCCTACTTTGAAATCACATTTAATAGTACTACAATGTAAATAAAAAACTAAAACCTATTCATGAAGTAAGAAACAATATCTACTTTGTTTTTTAACAGAGTCACATCACCATAGTCATAACAAATACAGCAGTGCTGTGTTCTGAATGCCGTATAACCTTATATTCTACCTCATGTTCTTGCTGAATAATTCAGAAAGCTGTCACAATAAAATAAACCATTAGTGGCTTCGATATTTATTGACAACAGCTGGAAATATGGTTAAAGGAGCAGCAGCAACATATTGTCACCATCGTTTTCGTTGGAGTGGTTCACACTGAGAAGTAGTTATTTAGTACAATATGAAACCTGCCACAATCAGTGCAGCCACTAGTAATTCATGTTAAATAAATGTAGCAAGATCATGTCTAAGTTTATCGTTTCTCTTAAAAACAGGACAGTGGGATATGCAGTGGAAGAAAGGCTAATATGTGTTGATCTTCATAATCCATGAAACAAACATTGGCTGAAACACAGAGTCCCTTTAGACCAAGGCTACAATCCTGATTAGAGCTGCATTTGATTCATAACTGGAACATACTCACAGTTTATCTGCATGATGATTTTGAGGTGGCATTTGACAAAATCCGATGTTTATTGCTTGTTTCATAATTAGTGACTGTAAGATGTCACGAATTTGAACCGCCTTGCTGTTGAAATGTAGCTATGCAAATAAACTTGACTTAAAAAAGTCTGTATTTTGTTCAAGCCTGTATTAGAAATATACTTTGATACATACATTATTGAAAACAAAAAACAACACAGATGTCTGGACAGTGGGAGGTTAGGGCAAGAGATATGTTACTATCCTTGGAAGAGGTCATTTGGCTGAACCAATGGGTTCGACTGGATGAAAAGATCCAATTAGAACCGGTTGAGCTGAGAACTGCTCAATGTAGGAAAGCCCACATTGAGCTTTCCTACATGTGGGCTCAATGTGGGAAATTGAGCCCAGCTGCGTGTGATTTAATTTCCCATGTGCCCTTTAGTGTACAGTGGCTGAAACGGCCCCCATTGTCGGTGGTCACAGGAGGGGAAGGGTGGGGGGTCCAATGATAACTAAAGTCCACCTGGACAGATAAACAAAGAGCTCCCCACAAACAACGTGTGTGTGTGTGTGTGTGTGTGTCGAGGCGTCTCCCGTTGCTAAAAACCACTCACCTGATTTCCCAGAGAGCCGTGAGCACCAGCAGGCAGAAGACCAGTGAAGACGTGCCCTCCTTGCTCCACATCGCTGCTTCTCCGCCGACAGCCGCTGGGAAGCGCGGGAGCTCCGGGTTAATGAGACCCACAGCAACGTAAAGACGAAGCCCTAGTATTTCTGGGGGAATCCCTCTTCGGCGGGCATCACATAAATATATAAATAAATAAACAGAAACGGTGGGGGAGAAGAAAAAAGAGAGACGGCATCTGACTGTAATTAGTATTCAGTGGCACGTCC
The DNA here is from genome assembly GCA_903066815.1 of Brachyrhaphis roseni. NCBI lineage: Eukaryota > Metazoa > Chordata > Actinopteri > Cyprinodontiformes > Poeciliidae > Brachyrhaphis > Brachyrhaphis roseni. Next base: position 23,106 of record CAEFZY010016572.1, read on the forward strand.
CACGCGCGCACTCAGCCAGTTAGCATAAATCCAACGTCACACCGCGTCCCTCGTTAATTAGGTCGATAAAAAACACATTACATAAACACGGGAAGGAAACGGGATAAATACGAGATGTTTGGAGCGTCTCTCCCACGCTCCTTTGCGTTTCCATCGGTGAAAAAATGTGAACAATTCAATTTAACGCGTCTAAATGGGAAATAAAATGATTAGAGAGGAAGGGAAGGTGGTGGAGCGCAGACTCACCTCAAGTGGAAGAAGTACCTGCTGCCGCTGGAAACGTCAAAAGATGCGCAGAAAAGTTAACAGGAATTCAGCGCCGTTGTCCTCCGTTCGCGGCAGGCTTGTCACAGGAACGCAGCTGGCAGCATTGATAATTCATGGTCCAAGGCAACAAGAGGAATGCTCCTCAGATGATGCTCTGCGTCTCATACTCTACCCAAATTAACCGGGAAAATATAGCCTTTCGATTAATAAATAATATTAAATAAAATAATAATTAAAAACACAGCCTTTTAATGGAGAGCAATTAAGAGGAAAAGAAGGGATGACGAGCAGGTGCTGGAACGGGTCCTGGCTTTAAGCTGCCCCTTTCAGCTCGGTTCGGTTCGGTTCGGCTCGGCTCGCTCAGCCGCGATGTGAATCGTGATAGGAGAAGAAGCGCATCTCGGTTTCCCCTCATCGCCTCCGAACAACTACAAAGGAGACAACCTGGGTCCTAAAGGCAGTCCGATGAGGCCAATACAGAGGAATGTTGCGTGTCTGGACGCACGCACAAGTGATGCACAACACGGAGGCATGATGGCTCAGCACTCTAGGAGAACTGCACACGATTAGACTGTCTTCAGTGTGCTCTGTTGCGTGCGTTTTCAATGGAAGCAAAAGTCTAAAAAGTGTGGCCTGCACGTGTATCTAGCCCACGGTGGCACCCCCAGAAAATTTCATAGGGATGTAAAAAATTGTATGGAGGCACAGCTAAAATATGAATGTATAAGTTGTTATAACTTTATTATACTATCCCCACATGGTGGTGGCAGCATCATGCTGTGGGTGTGCTCTTTTTAAGCAAGAGAACAGAAGCTAGGGAGAACTGTGCGCTCTGTTCAACGTGTCTGTTTTGCAAATAAAAAAATGGACAACCATTTCAGATTCTTGACAAGCAAAACTACAAAACTTGCGGTTTTTTATGGAGCTAAATTGGGGCCATAAAATTTGTTCAAAAGAAAAAACAATTTCAAAATGAAAATAATAAAAAGATTTGAAACTGAAACGTAGTTAGGAGTTTTTTTTGTTTTTTTTGTTTTTTTTACCAGTTTCAAAGTCTATATTTTTTTCAGTTCTGTCTGTACTGTATACTTTACAATGACTACAATAAATAAACAGAGCGGTATATTGTTCATGGACAGAAAAGCTGTGTTTTTGTTACAAATGTGCGAAAAATTAATGTCGGAAGAACACAATTTTGCAGTTGCAATGTTTCCATTATAAGAAACGCAATTAAAATCACACATGAATACGTTTGTTCACGCAATAAGTCATTAAAAAATATGCAGCACTATCATCCTCCAACCACTTCCAGTAGCCTTCTTCTTTGTGGTTTCCAGCAATAGTAACATCCTGTGACTCGTGTGATGCGAACAAAGTGCTTCCATTGCAGGTTATATAATAATCCTACGGCCGAAAAAGTCACCTCATCCTAGAGCCAAAACTTTTTAGCAAAAAATTAGTTTTTTCAATTGTTTCCATTAAGCAAATTAATTTTCAAAATGTCAAATTGCGCAATTATATGGTGAAATTGAAACTAAAAAACTCAAATATAATACTATAACCAAGAAAGTATTGATTTGATTGACGGCTTTATTAAAGCTCCAAATATATATTGTTATATTTTTATTTTTTTTAAAATACTCCTGTGTTTTAGCACCTGTGTGTGCATGTGGGCATGTGTGTGTGTGACAGAGTGGATTGCTGGCCCTCTTGTCACCATGTTGCTTGGCCTATAAATTGTGATGGAAACAACTCTTTTTTTTGACACCTATTATAGTTGCAGTGTTTACAGCTTCACCCTGTATTCCTCTGGCTCACCTCTGCTATGAAACACAAAAAACAAACCAAAGCAAACAAAAACCAGAAAACAAAAGGTCCAGTTATCTTTAGAAGCTGATTTTTGGCTGATTTTTGTTGTTGTTTTTGATTTATGTCATCTCCTTCCAGGATTTGGAAGTTCTTTATTCAGGAACATGTGCATGCCTTGATGCATTCTTCTGACACATCCCTTCACTTTGCCACTCTTACACAATGAAAGTTTAAATTAATAATTTAGGGTTTAGTTTTTACAAAACAAACGATGTTATGACTTATAATTTTTTTATTATTATTATCAGCTTTTATTTATTTTATTATTATTATTCTTTTATTTATTATTATTATCAGCTGGACAAGTGTAAGAAACTATCACAGTTTTTGAAGTGAGATTCTCTCAAGAGGTTATTAGCAGTCGTTAAAGCAACCGATAATGACATATTGATATCTGGAGTTATAATAATTCTAGATTAGTGGAAGGTTACATCTAGTAAAATCAGAGCTAAGACAAAAACAAAAAAATATTCTGTGGTAAAACTACTTTTATGAATCTTTAAACTGTCACCATACAGAGAAGCAAATTATTATCTATGCAGGAAACGAAGGTTGGAGGCAGTGCGTCACAAATGATCGTCCTGTATGAAACACATCTGGAGAACAGAACTTGTATTTCTAAAAAATACAAAAAATAAGGTTTTATTTTAAACAAAGAATAGCTGCATTTCCATTACAAATGCTTTCAAATCTTTGTTGATATTCTGTTGATGTAAAAAAAAAAAAACAATTTGACAAATGTCAGTGTTTCCATTAAATAACAAATGAAATTAAAAATCCCACATGAATAAGCTTGTTCATGCTGTAAGTTATTAAAAAATTATGACTGTGATGGATGTAAACAGTTATGTCACCTATAATTCAGTCACGGTGCTAGCGCTAATCATCATCTATCAGCCAATCAGAGGAGACGTTGGCGTCATATTCAGACTTTAGAACAACAAGCCCCGCCTACTTGGGAGCGGCTACGTATGCGGCATTTTAGGGAAAGTGTAGTCGGCCATTTTATAGAAGAGATGTGGGTTCAACTGGTTCGAATGACTCACAACCTTTTGATGAACTGTGCGGTCCTGTGAGAACTCTGCTCGAGCCAGCTGCACATTGTCCAAAAAGCAAAAACAAATCATCATCCTCCTACTACTTCCTGTCGTCTTCGTTGTTGACAAGAAAAGACTTGTGTGATGAAAACAGTGCTTTGATATGGCTGAAATACATCCTCATCCTAGCAGAAAAACTTTTTACATGTTTTTCTTTCTTTTTTTTTCAAACTTGCCATGTTTCCATTAAGTAAATTAATTTTCCTAATTCCAATTTGCACAATTATATGGTCACTGGAGATGGAGCTACTGATAAAGCTGCAAATATATATTTCAAATTAAACCATGTCAGATTATACCAGCTGTTTCTTTGACATACTGATCAGTTTGACATAGAATATTGTAACTTGTCATTTTAGAACTGAGAACTTAACATTTTTTATTTGTATTTTATGGAATAGATCAACCATAAAGTAGAACACATGTATGAAGAGGAAGGAAATGAGTGTAATTTCCAGCATTTTACACAAAAACAAATCTTAAAAGTGGCGCGCACCATTGTCCTCCTACTACTTCCTGTTGTCTTCTTTGTCGTTTTCGCGAGCAGTACCAGGCTGTTGATCACATGACTTGTGCGATTTGAAAGATGTGTTTCAATATGTCAGAAAAAGCCGGCCGTATCAAAAACAGCTGAGTGATGATGCTGCTGCTGCTCTTTATCAGTATCAAAACAGCTCTATTGATGCGTATCAGCGTTTTGATACTTTTCGAAACGGCGCATGATCTTTTCATGGAAAAAAATCTGCTTTTTTTTTTTGCCAAATTTGGTGTATTGTCTACATTTATACTCTTATTACCACCTTACTTTTGTATCAGACAATTAGTGCCAACCAGGTAAGGATAACTCATAACCTCCGATGAACCTATCATTGGACTCTTGGAGAAAGCCAGAGTACTGCGGGCCGAACACGCAACCTCCAAACAGATTGAAAGACTCCAGCCGAGATTTGACCTGCAGCAACCTGTTGGTGTGAAGCATCAGATGAGAACAGACCGCCACTCAAGAGTTACTGCCTCCCTTTTGCCATCCGTCAGCTAGAAGGCTGCTCCCTTAATCTCTCCAGCATAAATCCATACCTGTGCGTCAGGCGGTGAGTGATGCAGGTCATCTCAGTAACAGAAGCACTCAGGCAATTTGTCAAAAGCAAAGCAGGAATCTTATTAAACTGCATCTGCATGCGTATTTCCTTTTCCTTTAAACTGTGGCCTCTTCGCCCTTTGGGTTACGGAGGCGCTGCTCGTAGCAAGACGCTGCATCATGCTCAGCGCGTCAACGGGCATAAGCTGCACATCTAAATTTGTGATTTTTACATTACCGTATTTTTGTACCTTGGATTTAGTTGCAGACTATATGAGTAAGAGCACGATATGTAAATCATTTCATCCTCGTTTTGATGCATGAAGGAATGAGTGAGAGCCACCAATCAGTTTGATTGCTGGCATTGACGAAGTTCATTACCTCTCCCTTCCTCCCTGCCCCCTGACTCTGATTTAATGGACTGGGAACCAGTAAACAGGAAGGATTCCTGGCAGAGAGCTATAAAATTTAGGCTGAGCCAAGGAAAAATTTGACTGCTGAGCTGTGGTGTCGGGGAAAAGAGCAGCTCAATAATGTCGTAATTGAAAACAGCAACACACACAGAGACGGTAGAGACAAAGGCGCGCTGCCTCTATCGGCTGGATTGTTGATTAAACCATTTTTGTCGTGATGTAAAAAAAAATATTTATTTACCCAAAGGCGCTGGTTTACGATTAGCTGAGCTGTAAAGGAGCAGTATTTTGTAAAATAAACTTTTTGATCTTTACATCATGTTTTAAGGTTATTCCCTCATCCAAAATATGCCTGGAGTGTTGCTTTGATTATTTAATTCACTGAGAAATCCTTTAATCGCCATGGCAACCATTCAGCTGTTCAAAACGCCTGGGCGAACCTAGCACCGCCTTCGAGGACGAAGCTCCTCCTTGGAGCTGCAGTTTCCAAGCTTCACAGAGCAGCCCTCCTCGGCTCCTTCAGACTAGCCAGCAGCAATTAGCAAATATCTGGTGGAACTTAGCATCAGATGAGCTCATAATAAGAAATACTTCTCAGTAAAACGCTGGTAAAAACTTTCTTAAAGGGTTATTAGAGGAGCCATGTTGTGATGACTTCCTGAAGGCGAAAATTCAGAAAGACCAGGAGCTTCTTAAAGAGACAGAGGCCCAATTTCAAGGAGTTAAATTAAAAAGTCAAACGTCTTTTTAATCACATTTCATATATGTAGCATTTTTATAACAATTGAAGGCAACATAGTGATATAATTGCGCTACACAGTGTCACTGTGGATAATACTGCCCCTTTAAAGCAGAGGTTAGCATGCTAAAAGCCCATGTGGTGAAACACGACTCACTGTAGATACTGGCACACAGCGTCCTCTGTCGGACAAACATGGCAGCGCATCACGCAGACTTGGAGAGAGATGAAACAAGTGGTTGATGCAGCTCAAAGGGAGATCTCTACAGCCAACACCGGCTTTCTGATCCCCTGCTCACAGCAGCTCGATTGTTCCTGCAAAGCAGTGACATCCAGTGCATCACCGTTCAAGTGGTTCTGATAAAGCCGCATTTCACAGCACCAGGTGGTTGATCTGTCATGGAGACATTTCAGGAAGAACCCGCGTTCCTTTCTTGTCTGTCATGCACCATGTCAAACAAGGGGGGTGTCAGCCTGCACGTCAGCATGGCTTGATTCACTAGACGGTGCTGAAAAAGACTGAGCCCGTTACCTCGGCAACAAACCATGCCCCGACAGAAGAAAGATGTTGCGAGAGAGGAAATATGAGGAGCCCACCGAGGGGCTCTGACACTCTTAAAGAGATAGGTCACCCTCTAAAGCCCATGCACAGCGATTTGCACAAAGTCCAGCGCTTGAATCGATTTGATCTCCAGTGACAGAACCACACAGGGTTAGGTGGAATTTAAAAGAGACACCTTTTAAATTCTGAGAACAAATGGAAAGAAACAAAGTAATATGCTCTTTGCCAGCGAACTGTGCCTTTGTGAGACTTGTCACATTGGAGATTTTATATGGCAGCTCAACACAAAGCAGTCATTTATTCTGAGGTAAAAGAGGAGGATTCAGTAGTTTTAAAGATTTTTTACAAATGAAAATCTGAAAACTGTTTCTTTCATTTACATACAGCTTCTACGGAAGAGAATTAGGGCCACTGGAAACTCGGAAGATCAAAGTCAGAATTCTGAGATAAAAATTAGAATTTTGACACTGAAATCAAGATTCTGAGAATAAAGTCAGAGTTCTATGGAAAAAAAAAATTTAAAAAGTCAGAATTTTGAAATTAAAATTTTAATTTTGAGAAAAGTCTGAATTTTGACACTAAAATTAGAGTTCAAAATTGAAATCAGAATTCTAAAAAAAAACCCTAAATTATGAGGGGAAGAAAGTCAGAATTTTTAGATTAAAATCAAAATTCTGGGGAAAAAAGTCAGAATAAAAAAAAATCAGAAGTCTGAGAAAAAGAATCCAAATTTTGAGTAAAAAGTAAACATTTTTAGAAAAAAAAAAAATCAAAATTCTGAGGAAAAAAATTAAATTCTGAGCAAAGTCAGAATTCTGAGAAAAAAGTCAGTTGCAACATTTCCCAGCTTTCAAAACAATCCTGTAGTTTTGACAGACAGACCCTTACTTTCTTCACAACTGGGATTCCTCTGGTGAGCCTTAATACTGAGTGCATCCATTCATCCATTTTCTAACACCCTTGTCCCTAGCGGGGTCGGGAGGTGCTGGTGTCTATCTCCAGCTAAAGTTTCGGACGAGAGGCGGGGTCACCCTGGACAGGTCGCCAGTCTGTCGCAGTACTGAGGGCACTACTTCTGAATTTTTGCAGTTGACTCTATTGTGTTTATGGTAAATTTCATGTTTATTTCTTGTCATGTCTGTTTTCCAACAAAGAAAATAAAGTTATCTGGGGTATAAACCACAGACCACAACGTTGACCCAAAATGTCAACACAAGAGTCAGCAGAATGCGTAGAAATGAAAAGCTGTTTGTAAGCTTGTGATCAGACAGGATCAGTCAGGCTGAGTTGGCAGCGGCGGTGCAAACAGAGTCAAGTGAAAGTCAATGTAGAGTTTGTGTTGCTGGATGCCAGTTGACCTCACCTATACAAAACATCCCAAAAGCACACCATCCTTTTTCGCTGATCTTTATTTAATGTCACTTTCTGTAGCGCACGCCGCGTTGTTCACAGCAGCTTCTACTGCTGTTGCTAATTTCCTCGGTTTGCCATGGAAACTAAGCCCAGAGCGGATCCTCCGTCCTCCGTGTGTTCTGCCAATCCGTCTGCATCTGCCATCTTCAGCTCCAGAGTTCCCACAATAACTCTCCTTTTATCCGCAGCTAAATTTAACCGCCACGCTCGTGTACAAACAGCAGAGAGCTAAGGCGTGGGCCCTCACACCTAGTCTCAGCTGGCACATGAAAACATCTCACATTGCTACAAAGGAGGCAACCGGCAACAGATTTTATTTGACTCTGTCAGCTTTCTTTGTATTTCGTGACTGAAATTGTACGGAAACACCACTTTCCATTGGCAATAATTAAACTGGGAAAGTTGCGTAACATTGGTGGGTGCAATGCTTGTGTTACAGACTTTGGGAATTTCTCAGCTAATTGTTCTTTTGGTGCAGATAACCAGACTTCGTCTCTATTGGATATAGTGGTACTACTGTGTTGGCAAGATACTGTTACAATAAACTTATGCGAGTATTTTAGATTTGGGTATTTGGGAATCAGAGGAATCGCAACATCTGAAATGGGGTTCGGGTTGTGGGACTTTGGCGTCCAGACATAAAAATTACTTAAACCCAATAAGATTTCATGCGTTTTCCTTTCGCAGAGCTACTTTGAGTCATTCGACATACTTTAGCCCTTTGAAACAAACTGAACTTACCATCCTGTTGGTCCGAACCGGGGAGGACGGAGGAGGCCGCCCAATCACAATCCAACACTGGGATGAATCTGGCTGAGAAAGACGGACAGGGTGAAATTCTCGCGGACAAATTAAAATCTCATTAAAATGGAATAAGTTCAAAGCAACCCATAGAGTTGGTTATGACTGTAAAACAATGTCCAAACATTAAACGATTCAAATTTCTGCATAAGGAAATGGTTTGCTCTAAATATGAGTGTCTTGATGTATTATGCTGTTGTTGTTACACAGCATTGTTAGCGTCAACATAGCTATGATTACCTTGTTGTTAATATTGCTAGTATATTATAGAATGTATTGTACTAAGCAAGAATCTGAAAGCAGAGTGAGGGTTTTCTGATACAGTCCTTACAAACAGGATAAGATCATTTTGTGACGTTGCTGGAGGAGAGATGGGTTTTAATAAGTTTACACTTCCATCCACTCCTTTGAACTTTCATTGTTTTCGTTGTTGTTTGTCATTTTAATTGTAACTGGACGCGTTCAATAAAATACAATGTGACTTATATGACTTAATCACTATGGGTTGTGGTTATTTAAAAGCAAATAACTGTGTTATTTGCTTTTATTTTAAGACTTGTAAAAGACTTGGACCTAGAACTGCACTGAAAGATGATTCGGCCACAAAATTTATTTGTTTTGTTTATTTTTTACTAAAGGGATATAACTTTGTTCAACATTTTTCCTCTTGGCCATGAAAACAAAACAACATTGTGTTTATCTAACATGTTTAATGACGTTTCCTCCAAACTGGACATTGGGACTAATGAATAAGACAGTTCAAAAAAATACTTTGTCCCTCGTAGTGCCTGTCAGAAATCACTTCTGTACAACACTGCAGAGTGTTGTCATGTAATATGAGCGTGGCATCAGAACTAATTACACAATATACAAATCCATCTCACTTTGCTTAAAAAAAAAAGAAGAAAAAAGCAGAGCAATATTTTACATACAATTTTAAAATCATGTGCATCTCTGGGGTCTCAATTTCTAAAGATGAGTACAGGAGATATTAGATGGCGCTTTAATAAACGAGTCGATGGGAGATGAGTCCTTTGGTGCTGCACTGGTTTTTACTACAAAATCCAGCTGAGATCGTGTATACGTGTTAATGCTTCTTTTTTTTAACCTTATTGCTCTGTATTTTTGGTCTCTTTAATGTGGCGAAGATAAAATCTGCTGGGTGCTCCTACAATCATCGTTATTAGAACTGAGAGGTTTCGTTGTGACCTCCAGAAATCTTTAGAAATCAATGCAAACATTTACCAGTAGAAAAGAAGAGGATTTCAACTGGAATCATCTTCTCTCAGAGGGTTCAAGAAAATCAGAGAAAGGTGTTTATGCAAAAAATAAATAAATAAATAAATAAAAGTATAAGAAAATGATGTCTTATAAGCAATTGTCACTGGTATCTAAATTGTTTGGTAAATAAAAACACTTTTCCGGCATTTCACTAGCTGCGTTTTCATACTATTCCGTACTATATAACTGCACAAATTGGAATTACGAAAATAAATTCGACTAATGGAAACACCAATTTTGAAAAAGAAAGAATTTTTAACGTTTTTGCGCTAGGACGGGGTGGTTTTTCAGCCGTATCAAAATGAGCGTGTTCCATCAAAGAGCGATGGAAACACCTTTTTTCGCATCACACGAGTCATGTGATCAAAAACCCGGTGTTACTACTGGCGGAAACAATGAAGAAGACGACAGGAAGTGGTGGGAGGATGTTGGCCTCCAAATGTGGGTTGCGTTAACCCCTACATCACCACAGCACGCCCAATAATGTGTTTCTCTCCGATTTGCACAATGCAAAATTTCAACATGGTCACTAAATGAGGATTCACAGAAACATAAAACTTTTTGTGAAAGTTTTACGTTTTATGTACAAGGCAGCCATATTGGATTGAGAAACCTGCTGATTTTCTCTTAAGTTGTGTTTTTGTTCATTTTTCCACCAACAACCTTTCCAACAAAAGAATCAAGCAAATAACAATGAAACACCAAGAGCTTGAGTACTGAGACAGGCTTGGAAAACGACAACAGAATCAGATGAACTAATCAAAGGAGATTTGGAACAGCTGTGGCAGGATGAAAGCTGGGGAACTGAGGGAGGGAGACCAATTAACGCAGAGGGAGCTGAGTCAAAGGATCTACAAAGCAAACGGGAAAAGGCCTGGAACTAACACGAGAGAGAAAAAACTAAATGTACAGATGAAACCAAAACGATGAGATGGTGCAGCAAATAAGGATTTTTACTACAAATTGAAACTACTAAACAGAGAACCAAATGGGGACAGTGAAAAACATTTTTAAGAAACACAAGTTCTTGATTAAAGCAGTCAAGACCTATAGCTACCTCAGTCTGTTCAATCGAACCAATGATTGAACAGTTTTTTTTCTCTCTCCCCAATCTATGAGTAACATTATGACGTGAGCACAAGGTTCACCAGTTTCCGTCTTAAATATTGCAAGATCTTTGTTGAATTTCCTTTTGTAAAATCTTAAATAATTTTCACAGGGTGAAAAGTAAACCAGCACAATGAGCTGGATATTCCATTCAGCAGGCTGAAAGCTGTAAGGATTATGACTGGATTTGAAAATAATAATAATAATAAATGAGAAAAATATTTCAGTAAAGACAGGAAAACTACTTTGTCTAGGTGTAGTGTAGAAAAATCAGAACCCTATAAGCGAAACAATCCGAACTCCTGAAGTCTGAAAAAGGCAGCTGCAGCACCCTCTAGTGGCTCGTTTCAGATACTGCGCTCCGTTTCCACAGTCAGGAATTACTTAAAAAGAAAAAAGAAAAATAACGCTGCTCATCTTGAAACCAAATGAAAATAAATTGAGTGAGATTCCTGCTCTTTGGGTCACAGGCAATGCTCCACACCTTTTAAGGTTCAAAGGTTGCTTTTAGACTAAAACGGCCAACACCAGCAGTTTCAAAAAGAGCCAACGCCCATTGACGTTTAATTCCCACAATGCGAAAATATGATCTCACAAATTGCATCCCGGCCTTCAATCCATCCAATGGCTAAGCCCATTTCATCCTGCACAGGCCTTCAAACTTCAAAAATATGAACGTGCTCCAAGTGGATTTGTTAAAAGTACAGAAAAAATCGGCTGATGTGAGAATCTGTAGCTCAGATTGGTGAAGACGTTGATGCCAGTTCTGATAGAAAAAAGTCAACCCATTATGTTTGTATATATGTTTGTAAATGGGGATGTGTAGCCACCGAACAATCAGGGTGTCCCATTCTGATCATAATGTTATGCCAGGATCAGTTTCACTATTCAGATTGTGGATGTATTTCCTTCCAAGTACTTCTGCTTATGTTGAAGCAAAATTAAAAGTAGTTCATCTTAAATCCACGTCATATTACAAAGGGACCCATTTCTGTCTGTGTAGTTACAGAGACACATGGAGTCCAGGATTGTCTTTTCTTTCTTAGATGTCTCAGATTATTCAACAGTACGGTTTCTACAAGGCGATGTAATCGCAGTTATACAGTGCTGTGAATATTTTCCATTTTCCAAAGTTCTTTTTTTGTTGGCATGCTGAAATGTTCAGATCAAACAAATGTCATCATCAGACAAAGATAACCTGAGTAAATACAAAATGATAAATGATCATTTCATTTAAAACGGTAGAAAAGCCGTAAGGGCTGTTAAAGGTCCTGATTCAAAATCTCTGCTGAAGTTCATACTGTATCTAAGGCACTTCATAACCTTTGTTCTGTCTCTTTTAAGCCACTCAGACATAGTCTTGCTGTATTTCCTTTAAGATGGTCAGGTAGATAGAGAAATATATTGCTCCACGAAATGCAGCAAATCAGCTCCAGACCATCTCACTACCACCATGTTTGACTGTCAGAATAACCTTCTTTTCCTAAAATATGTTCCCAGATGTTCCTCCAACCAATTAGGTGTTCCCAGGCCAGTCGAGACACTGCAGACAAGGCACCAATCCGCCTGTCAATCTCTCACTCAATAATAAGACCCCAGAATACTTAAATTCTTCCACTTGGTGCTGGACCTCTTCCCCGACCCGGAGAAGGCCCTCTTCATTTTTCCAGCTCAAAACCTTCGTGTCAGATTAGGGCGCACTGATCCTCTTCCCAGCCGCTTCACACTTAGCTCCAGCGAAAGCTGTAGAACACAACCTGATGAAGCCAATAGGACCACATCATCTGCAAAAAGTAGGAACATGACTGGAAGACCAACAAGACGGATCCCTTCAATGCCTGTGCTGCACCTGGAAATTCTATCCATGAAGATTACAAACAGAATTGGTGACAAAGGGAAACCTTGACGGAGTCCAACCTGCATTGACCTTCGGCTTACTGCCAGCAATGCGGACCCTGACCTCCCTTATGACACCGGCCATAAAGGGTCTAACAGCCCGTATCAAAGGACCTGGTACCCCACGCCCTTTGACCTCTTGGTCATCAGTGGTTTTGACCTTGAAACTCTCCCATGGTTGCCTCTTTTTTAATGCTGAATCATGAACACTGACCAAATGACCTTGTGAATATTTGAAGTCTGGTAAATATAAGTGACTTTGTGTTTAATCTATTTGATATTCATGTTTTTATTAGAGCAAGGTGGTTTTTATTAGATATTCATGTTTTTATTACCTGTTGCTTTTTGAGATCTTTCAGCTTATCTCATGTTGCCAGTCAAGTTCTGTCAGATTTCTTGCGTAATCAGGCTCTTAATACAGATTGACATTAAACCCAATTATCCAAAAAATGTGGTTGAGCCAAACTATTATGATTCCAAGATGAGAGCAATTATTTTTCCACATAATGACAGGTTGGTTTGGATAACTCCCTCATTTGAATGCAGCTGTCATTAAAAAACTCAATTTTGTACTCACTGAGGTTATCTTTTTTCCAATAATGACATTTGTTTAATGATGTGAAACATTTACATGTGCCAAAAAAAAGCAAAAAATAAAATTATCTTAAAAAAAATAGACATTTGAAAGGGTGCAAATACTTTTTCACAGCACTGTATGTCCCTAAAACCAAACCTCGAAGTAAATTAAATTCCTTTATTTGCCTTGTATGGGTAAATGGCAAGCAAATCTAGTGGTAAACTGAACCACTAGAGGGCGTGTGAAGCCATGTTTTGCCTCCTGAGTGCCGTGTAAAACTTCCACAGGGACCCACTCAAAGGCAAACTGTTTGACAGTCGCCGCTTCAGATTTCCTTGATAGTGATCAATTGAAAGCTCTTCTCGTGGCGACTTTGTATGCCGATCCTCCGATCAAAATGTCAAAGTGAGTATCTTTAATCTGTTTATCTAGAAAGAAAAGGAAAAACAAAGCACCAGCAAACCCACCCCCCGAAAAAAAAAAAAAAAGACAACCTTGGTTGGCAGCTCCAATCAATCACGCTCATGCGTAGAGAAATCATGGAATATAGGGTTACGGTTGGGGCAGCAAACATCAATCTGTTGCTGACACGGTCCTCTTTAGTCCCCCGGATGTCTTGTGTTTTCTGAATGGGATATACTTTGTTTTACCCTATTAGAGACAAATACAGAAAAAAACAAAAATAAAAAAACAGAGATCAATGGAGAGCTAATGATGCCAAAATCATTTTCACACATGGTTAACTGCAGGAGAGTGGAGTGGTGTGTGGAGGTTCTTGATCAGTACATCAGCCCCGTGTGTTTCTCATCAACATCTGCACTCCTGTTGGACCAACCAATCGATGAGGAGCAACAACCACACATGGACGATACGGTTATTATTAGAGGCAGAAACGAGGAACAAATTGCATCACGAATCCCAGTCCATGTGACATGTCCGTCAGCAGACGTGCTCATCCGCCAACTGTTCAGTGAGACAACTGGTACCACCTCATTTTGGTTAGTCACTGGCCCAAAATGGAAGGTTTTATGCCATAAGCAGAACACACCGAACAATAACTCCCATCATCTTCTCTTGTTGTGGTTTCTCAACTATGTTTTCTTGTGCATTTGCGCCAACACACTACAGTCCATTTTCATAGGCAGCTCATTGACTTCTCTACTTCACCTCCACCAGCCTATTACAGCAATAGAAGACCTGGGAGGACAATTTAGTATCATCATGTTGCCTATTGCTATCAGAATAATGGTGTGTGTCCTTTGGCCACACAATAATCAAATTACCGCCAACGGACTCGAGCTTTTTGAGATTCTACCAATCTTTTCACTGGATTTAATAGCATACTTCAGAGTTTCCTGTCTGACTCGGACATTAGTGTGAATACTGAGGTAGGTCTATTTTCTTGGCGTTAGGTTTAAAGAAGGGCTGGACGTTATGGTTGAAAAACGTGTCACGAAGCAAGCGTTTCATATCAGTCAATATCAATAACTGTTGATTAGTTTTGTTGTTGTAAATATCTGAAATACTGCCAAACTGATGCTGTGGTCTTAACTGTTTTGTCCAGTTTTCACTTTACGTTTATTTTTAAGCAGTTATGAGGCACAATGACGAAAAATTAAACTGCTATTCCAAGTTACTCAACAAGTTGTTGCTAGGTAACTAAAGAGTGAGTGAGTGAGTGAGTGAGTGAGTGAGTGAGTGAGTTGAAGCCACCAACCGTGCTTAGCTAGCCGTAAGAGTTTGAGCGGCTAAAGTCTTTCCTCCTTAGCCTCCATCCCCCAGAATGCTGTGCGGTTCTGGATAGAAGTTCAGTGAGATTTCTAAGTATTCTATGGTACAGTCAAAGGAAAAATTTAATAACTGTTGAACGGTCTTTATTTAACCAAAGCAATAGTTGTAAAGGTTCACAAACACAGCGTCTTCCTCACGGTCTTTTTCTTCTTTTCCATTCCTTCTCCTGTCTTGCGCCACCTATGGTCAGGGTTGGTAATGTCTCTGTTGGTAATGTGTTTACTGACGTGTCAGTAAAAACACAGTATTGATATTGATCACTTGTCTGTTGCGATATTTTTATGGTTATTGACTTATTGTGCAGTGCTAGGTTAAAGCGTGGAGATTTGATGAAGATCAGTCGTTGAGGCATTACATTCACTATCTTATTTCCACAAGTGCAGATTTATGAATAAAGTAAGAAAGGTCGAGTTTTAGCTATTGATAGCCACAGGTGGCACAGATCCACTTCCGTACCTGGGTATGCAAACACACACATTTTCCATCTGTACCCTTCATGGGGTTTGAAGTCCACCAATTACAATTTGTCTCATTGGCATAGTTGTAGTGTTGAAACTAAAAGAGGAGGTCACTGTTTTAAAGCTAAAATAATGTCAGCAAAGGAGAAAATAGCAAGCGTCTCTCTGACGCACCATAGGTCCATTTTAATACAGTAGATTTTTCACAACATTGCAGGTGTGTGCTGCAGGTAGACTCCAAAAACCCAAAATGTTGCCAAGTATCAAATATCTTAGTACACTTGAAATAAGACAAACTAACTTACAAGTCACTTTTCAGCAACATATGGGAGCTTAAGTCAATAATTCCTTAATATTGATGAAAAGGTACTAATTATAATTGAAGTAATCTGTCAGTGGAAAAAGCCTTTTTGTGTTATTATACTGTAGGGTAGAATGTATTGTTAGTTCACTTATAACCAGTGTGTTTTCATCAATATTAATAAATTACTGAGTTAAAACAAACTCCCATTTCTTGCTGAAAAGTTACTCGTAAATAGGTTTTGCCTTATTTCAAGTGTACTAAGTTGTTTGCACTGGAAACCAAAAATGCTTTTTAACGTTTTGTGTTTTTTGCAGTGCAGACTGTTAACCAATTGAGATGCAAAACAAACAGAAAGTAAGACACTTAAACATTTTCTGCAAGTCTTTTGCATACATTGTGCTTCTAATGAAAGCTGTCACACTGCGTGAGAATCCCACACCAGCCCAGAATCCCTTTCACACCTAAAAGAGGAAATCATTTCTTTGATTTCTTTCTATGTTTAGTGAAGGCAACATTTAAACTTGGCATTGCCATTTCACCTAAGAAAAAACCAGGGATCTATTTTTGCATTGCTCATTTTAAATGGATGTGCCGGCGACAGCATGGGAATCTGGGTCATTGAGTGTTCAAGTGTTAACCTAAGTCAAACAGTTAAACGTGGCCTCGTTTGTTGCACAGATGCTTAAGAAACGTGTCAAGCGACGTTGAAGGGATAGAGGTTCGCTGAAGTCGTCATCACTAGTTGTGACGCAGTCTGCAGTAAACAGAGCCCTGCAAAAAAAACCACTAAGGCTGTATTCAGACCAACCCAGGATTAGAGTCCTGAATCAAGACTAATCCGTTTGTCTAGAAAGTCCAAGTTTTTTGGGAGATCTGAATGCAAATTTGAATTCCAAAATGGACTTGAAAACCGAACTCTGATCCGCCTAAATACCTCGGTCTCAGTCTGGTTGAAGTGGACCCTAAAACAGTAGAAAACCTGTCTGAATGCAACCTGACTAGAGACCGTTTCAAAAGCAGGAAGTTAGCATCACTGCAGGACGTTCTGGTCAATATATTACTCTCTGCTCTGCGGGTTAACGGAGATGTTGTGTCGGTTGCCATATCAACGGGTTTGCGGGCCGACACTACGTAAGGAAAAGCAGAATATAAATGGTTTGAAGATGTTTTACAACTTTTTATCAGCTTATTGTCCCATTGCTGTGGCGCTCTGCAACTGCTGTAATTTTTAAACCTTTAATAAATGACAAAAACTGAACTAATTGCCTCGTTTGTTTGAACATAATCATCAAATAGGATGGAGGAATTTGCTTATTCCTCTCTTGCATCTTGATAGAAACCAAACTGTTTATAGACTTATATCAAGGGAGAATACTTACAAACATCTAGCAATTTCCTCAGCTTTAATTTAAGCCATGTTTATAGAAATCGGGTAGGAGGTTTCTCAGTTAGTTTTAGTCTTTTGACATAGTGCAGTGTGAATGCGAACTAGAGTTCTGAAAATGAAACAAATGTTGTAATTTTAGTCCCCAATCGAACCGAGTCTACCAGACTATCCGGTCTGAATACACCCTAAATCATCTTTACCGTCATAAATAAGCACAAATATGTTTTTGTTTAGTTTCTAGTGCAAATACCTCAATACACTTGGAATAGGACAAAACTAAATAACAAGAAATTTTTCAAGCAAGATATAGGAGCTTGTTTTAAGTCAGTAATTCCTTAATACTCATGAAGAAGTGCTAGCGTCCCTGGCAGATCTTTTCACTTATACCACATGTGTCAAACTCAAGGCCTGTGGGCCAAATCTGGCCCGCCATAGCTTTTTAAGTGGCCCTCTAGATTCTAGGCTAAACAATAAGTCTGCTTAAATATTATGTTTTCAATAAAGTCAATGCAGTTTTTATCTGTTTATTGTCAAATTATATCAATCAGACCCTCCAGTTTCTTGAGAATTATAGTGGAAATCCACGCAAAATCAAACAAATCCCCGCACTTTTTGCACTAATAGTTGGGAGTTTATTGCAGATTTTTCTCAAAAATGGCCAAAAACTTTCTTACTTGTACTACACAGCTGCCTCAGCTTTAATAGATGTCAGCTTATAGACCATGATCTATACAGCGAGTAATAAAAAGTAATCTTTACCATCATAAATAAGCACAAATATGTCCAAATTAGTACCACAAACACTTTGAGTTTTATTGCAAATAAATCACAACAAGAATCATGAAATCCTGGAAGGGCTGAAAAGATGTTCAATAATATTATTTAATTGTAAGAATTCATTGATATTTTAACAGTTTGTGAAAAGGTTTTATCAGTACATTTTGGCACGACCGGCCCTTTAAGAGCATTTATGATCTTAATTTGGTCCAAAACAAAAAAGAGTTTGACATTCCTGATTTATAACATGTTATAAGTTAAATAATCTACTAGTGAAACTAGAACTCCTACTTCTTGCTGAGAAGTTACTTGTAAGTTAGTTTTGTCTTATTTGAAGTACTACGATATCTGCACTAGAAACTAGACCAAAAATACTTTCTAAGGTTTTGTGATTTTAACTGAAGTTATCCGTTCAGCCTGCTGACTCAATCCTGGATTAGGCGAAAGATTACAGATGGGTAGACTCCACTTTATGTGGTCTGCGGCCGTGTTGGATATGAAACTCACTCCGATTTCCAAATTTCCAAGTCAGAATTTAGTTTTGACCTTCCGCTCCTCTGAGGATTTCTTCAGTTTTCCTCAAACTTTCAGCAGCATAACATCTACCGCGTGTTTAATATAATTCACGCAAAACCTCACCTTGAAGAAACCGAATTATCCTTTCAATGAATGGAAAGCAAGGGCACTGCTAAGTGTTTGAGCTGCAGGAAAACGAAGCGCTGCCGTCTAAGTGACCAACAGCTGCACTGATAATAAGGTAACATCTGGCTGCCTGAAACCAGATGAAACCCCGTCCAGGTGTCTGGGTTGACGACGCCCTTGAGCAGGTTCAGTAACACCGTTACTGTGTCTCAGAACCTTTCTGTGTCGCACAGCAGATGATTTCCAGCGAAACGCATTAAAAACAGAGCAAAATGGCTCCAGAAGAAACAGCAACTTACTTTCCCCCCACTATGATCTACTCGTAAATGTCTTTCCATTCTCTTTGTTTTTGTTTGCTCATGTGGATTTAAAAAAAACAACAACATTTTACGTAATCAAAGTATGAATCTTGGCCAGACAGTGAAGAAGCTTAAACCCTCCTACTGTAAGCACGTCTCCTCGGCTTCCTTCCTGATTTATCCCCACATTACATCTTGTTTTTTTTCTCTCTCTCCGTATTGCTTAATCCATCTTGTGCAACGCAGATACTCTGCACGGAGGTTCGGCGCAAGAAGCTTTCGCCGCTCATCCATTCGTGACCGGTGCTCCTCTAAGCCTCGGTTTTGAGGACTTTCTCATCAAATTTCTTCTTTTCAGCTTGACTCTCGTTTTTTCCAGGGAGCATTTAAGACCAACACAGATCTCTTTGTGCTCTCCGATCGATTTAATCCTTAAATCTACTGGCACAACAGTGCATCAGGTTTGTAAATTAAACCTGTTTAGCCTAATAAATAAATATTTATATACATATATATATATATTACATTGTGGGCGAGGTTCAGTTCCGATTGATGACATATCCAAGGATCCTGAAAGGTACAGGGTACAAAAATAGGAAAATGACAAATCCCCACGCTTTCTCCAGGCCGAATGGATCACCGGGCAGTTGGAGACCCTGACAATCAGATGAGGCAATGTGAAATAGAAAGAGGACGGTGGAGTACTCCAGTGTGCGCATGTTCTTTCTTAAGCTGAGTCAGTTTTTCTTAATTATAACGATTTGTTTCCATGCTTGTGGTCCTTCAGCAAATGCATCGCAAACGCGTTCTCCAGGATCCACTGTTGGCGGATGAGCACATTGAACTGTCTGGTAAGAACCAGCAGTGTGTTGTTGTTGTTGTATCCACGCTAGAGGAAATCACGATGAACCTTAGAGCCAGAGCAAGATTTATCCCCCTTTGGCCACCATTGTGTCTTTCGACAGGTAGACCACCCAGTAGACCATGTTGAACGCCCCAAAGGACACCGGGAACAGGATCCGGGCGTATTTGTCAATTTTGCTGGTTCCGCCCATTCCGGCGGCGGTCGGCTGGGAGCACGGCGTTTGCTTCGGCTCCAGCTTGTTGCCCATCATCTGGATGCGCTCCAGCTTGGGCCCGAGCAGGTGCTGCAGAGACGCGGGGCCGGCGTCCCGTCGGCCAGGCGTCCCCGCCATCACGTCCGGGGTGGACGCCGCGGGCTGAGGCGTGCCCTTCACCAGCTGCGCCGAGGACGAGGCCACGCTCAGCAGGCTCTCGGACTTGGGGCTGGAGCGGGAGAGGGTGGAGGAGCTGCCGTTGGCGCCGCCAGCCAGAGCCCTAAGCTGCCTTCCTCTTCCCAGCCCTGAGATGTTGGTGGTGGACTGGGCTCTCGGCTGGCCCGCCGGGTCTTGGTGCGAGACGTAATTCATCCGCTTCCTCAGGGAGCCGTTGGTGTCGGGAACTTGCTGTGAAGGATGAGAGAAAGTCATGTCAATAGGGCATTTTCAAGATGTTCTTTCTTTAGGTGGAGGCGAATTCATGAGGTAAAAACACTCTTAAGAGATACATAATATCTTTTCACTGGTCCAAAACTCCCGGAAAAATATAAAAACATGAGAAATCTTGTAATCTTGTATCATAACGATGTTTCTTTCTCCATTGTTTACCCATTGCATTATGACTCAGCCTTAACTCACTTGGACTTGGCTAACCAAAGTCACACTTAACTCCACCCAAATCCCCTTGGAAATGCCGAGACATGCTCTGAAAAGCACCTCAACAGGCTTTCACACTTAGTGCAACCTCTGACCTTTAGGCTCCGGTTCTTGGAGAGGGTCTAAAGCACAGAGAACCAGCTCCCAGCTCAATCGGAAACTCCATCAAGTGCTAATTTATCTGTTATTCTTTGTGTCTAGTGACATACTAGGTTTTGACTGACTGCTATAACACGATTGCTCCACTTGGGGCGCCACTAACGTCTTTTGTCACCGAGTGTGTACATCCCACTCATACAGCTACCGTAATAATATTTTTATATAAGCTAAAATAAGAACCCACAAAGTGAATGGTTTCACTTTCAGTGAAAAGTGCATCAGGCAAACATCAGCCTTGTGCTATTGATCAGATTACCCCCCCCCCTCTGACACAGATGGCAGACGAAAGGGCGCATGGATCACAGATGTCACTTAACGAGGATTTCACTCATTTCACACAGGCTTAAGACAGAAAGTAAGTAGCACTTGCATCCGGTTGGTAATGCAGTGTGGCATCAAAGGAGCTTATCCTTCGAGAGTTGATGTTTTTTTTTTTCCCAAGCGGGGAGAGAGTGATGCCGGTACTGAGGCATTTGCAGAAATAATCCAACCCCCCCACCCCAACTATCCACTATGAAAATTGAAAGGATCCGATATTATTATTGTGTCCAAAGCATGGTCGGGGATGGCGGAGTGTGTGTGTGTGTGTGTGTTGGCTTGGAAAAGCCAGAAGCCTGAGAGCCTAAACCCATCAACGACCCCCAGGCCCGAGTGCCGGGCCTCGGACTAACGGGGCCTTCTCCTCTCTCTTCCTGTCGAGGAAACCAGCACTAATTCCCCCGCCGCCCCGGCGCAGGAGGCTCTCTGAAACCTATACAGATGTACCAGGGCTCTGTTGCCGTGGCAACCTGCTAATCCACTGAAGTGCCGTTGTCACTGTACCGCATTCAGGCACGATTACGCCACGCTGGGATTTGGACCGGAGGGGGCAACTTAAAGTGTTTAGTGTAAAACAGGCGTACTGTACGCGCTGTTGGGTTGTGACAGCGTCACCGATCAGCTAACAGTGGATCTATATATACGGTTTAGTGTTATCACCGCAGAGAGATTCACACACTGTACACACACACGGGGAAATGAGCGTCCTTCTTCTCGCCTCCACAGCTGAATTAACTATAAAAACTGGGTTTTAACAACACACAGAATCTGGCAGTAACTTTGTGGTGTGTATTCAACATATTCAATATGTGTTGAATCTCTACCGTAGCTACATGGCATGCTCATTGATTCTGATTCACTTGGCATGTCAGCTCCCACGCTGCTCATGCACTCTGCCTCGCAAAAGTAATCACACCCCTTGAAAGGGGTGGCATCATATGTGTTCCAGTCACATAGTCCCATTTTAAACCACAACCAAGGAACTACGTTGCCTTCAGTAAAAATGCTGTATATATCAAATGTGACTTAAAACTAATTCAAATTTGTAAATTTACGTCTTGAAATTGGGCCTCTGTCTCTTTAAGAAGCTCCTGCTCTTTTTTAAACTCCGCCTCCAGGAAGTCATCGCAACATGGCTCCTCTATTAACCCTTAAGCAACGTTTTTATCGGCGTTGCGCTGAGAAGTAGCTCCTATAATGAACTCAGCTGATGCTCAGTTCCACCAGGTGTTTGCTAATTGCTACTGGCTAGTCTGAAGGAGCTGAATGGGAGAGGCCTGCTCTGTGAGGCGGAAGCTTCAAAGCTTGGAAACTGGAGCTTCACCTCAAAGGCGGAGCTCGGTCCACCCAGGCGGTTTTTACAGATGAATGGTTACCGTGGAGATTAAAAGATTTCTCAAACATGCATGAAAGAATCTAAGCAACACTCCAGGTACGTTTTTGATGAGGGGATAACATTATAGCATCATGTAAAGCTCAAAAGAGTCGATTACGCATATTAATGCTCCTTTAATCATAAACTTGAACACAATAATTAGGATTTCAAGTTTAATCAACACAAATTAGCACATAATTGTGGAATGGGATAAAATTTAGCTTGGCCAACATGAAATCTGAAAGTTGTGGTGTACATTTGTCACCAAATGACACTCCAAAGTAACATCTGATACGATCGGCTCTCGTTGCTGAATAAACTTTAAAATCGATCCTTAAACAGCTCCATCAATTGTTACTTCGGTAAACATCGCGCTGCTGTGTGACGACAACGTTCTTCTTCTGCGCATGCAAGTCACTTTGGGGTTATAAACCATTATAAACCATTCAACCCCAAGTCTCTCACAGTGGTCGCACTGAATTAGCAGAATTAACAAACAGGCTAAAAGCAAAAAATAAAACAAACAAAACAACCTGCTGTGTGAATGAAGCCACAGATTCAGAGAATATCACATCTTAGAATCAGGACTTGCTTGATTCAGCTGCAAAATCCTCCACACACACAAGGCAAAGCTAATTATTCTCAAGCGCACTCTCTTCACGTCATTCAAGGGTCTAGGCTAAATGCCAGGTACGGAGAGCCCATGCGATGGGGTTTGCTGCCCGAGAGCCCCTGGAGGTAAAAATGCGATCAGATTATTGAGCCAGGCTGAGAGGTGCAGAGGGAAAATAAGAAAAAAACAAACACACACCACCTCACCTGCTGCATTTCCTCTGTGTCCTTCACCTTGACAGGCGTGCTTTGGGGCACCGGGGGACACTTGCCTGGCTTCTTCTTGGCCCTCTCAATCTGTGCATTGGTGAAATAGTTGACGGCAGCGAACTCGATGAGGGCAGAGAAGACAAAGGCGAAGCAGACGGCAATGAACCAGTCCATGGCAGTTGCGTACGAGACCTTGGGGAGAGAGTGACGGGCGCTGATGCTGAGTGTTGTCATGGTCAGGACGGTGGTGATGCCTTAAAAATAAAACGAGTAAAGAAAGTGAGATGAGTCACACGGATATTTGCATTTTCTTTTTCTAAACAAGCATTTGTTTGAATTCACCTTCTTCACTCCGACACTAGAAGAAAATTTGGTACAGAAAACAAATCGTTAAAACCGAGACCTACATTTAGGTTGTATTTTAAGGCAAAGGTGGGCTATAGAACAATACAGAAACATTGTAATGAAAACTTTATATAGTACATAATGTGTACATAGTATTAGTACAGCGCAACTGAAATCTAGGGGTGAACAGATTACAGTTTTCTTTAAAATGTATGACGATTCCAATTTTGTCCCGACACCGATTTTAAAAAAGAAGAAAAGTCTGTAAATATAGTCAAAAGTGCTACGTTGGTGATGGTGGTTTTTGTTGAAAGAAAAACATTAAGTAGGTTCCAAATTATAAATGCTACAAACTTTACAAGTTTATGTAATCTCTTCAACATATTTCTAATTTAGTTCATCTTTCTATAATTGGTCATAAAGCTCGAGCTTAAACATTGCTGTCGTAACGTTGCTTCACGTTTGCTTGTGGTGGCGTTATGTTGCAGTTTGAATCCATAAAATGTTTTTTAAAGATAACACTACCGAACCGTTAGAGTCATTCAAATGTTTTTCTGTTACAAGGGGAATTTCTGGTCATGTATTTCTGCTTGCTGCTTTCATAATGTCACTGATTACCAGCTACAATCAAATTTGATTTTTGTTTCGTATTGTTCATTTCCCTTAAAGTGACTTCGGCGTTACCCTGTATTAAGTGCTTTACTTCATACATCATTTAGTTGTGTAGATGAGTTTGTAAACTAGATTAATAATTTTTTTGTTTAGATTTTGTGCTTTGGTTTGATCTATTTTCTAACAGTACAAACTAGTGAAGTGGAGATGTGTTTCCAATTCTGACTAAAACTTGAAAGATTTTGTCTGCTGGGAGGTTAAGATGTCTGAAATCCAAAACGTCGGAAAATAAAATCCACCAAGAAGAAAATTACTCATCACCTTCCTTGGTACTTTTGACTGTGCTGCCTCTCAGTTTGTATTCAGTTCCTCTGAACATGCATATATATATAAATAACTTCAGACACCAGGTTTTCACTAAATCCATAAAAACACAAACACATTGAACCCAATTAAATTAATGAAGAAGCACATTGCTTTCAGAGTGTGTGCTGTTCTCTCTCTCTGGCTGTGGAAACCGCAGCTTCCCTACAAATGGACTCCCTTCCTCCCCCCTCCAAAATAACACATTAAAAATTGGAATAAAAAAACAAAACAAAAACAACAAGTGTTCAATAGCCCATGCATGCAGTAATGTTGCTCTCATCTGCATCTTTCATTAACAGACTGCAGAGTGATAATGAGCCATTTTGCTTTCTGCAATGTGGAACATGTACAGAAAGGACTGTAGTGCTTCTCTCAGCATGAAGGCTCTTTTTTTCGGTGCTTTTCTGGGACCTAAATGTTAGCAGATCTGAACCATGTGTGCACATCCAGCAGATTAAGGGTAATTTAAGCATTTTTGAGGATGAGGTGACGGCAATATTTAACTGGCAACGCTGGTGAAGACTTGAATTCATCTCGGATTATTCTTAAAACCGATTTAAACTTTAATTAGACACAGCGAGAGAAAACAGGAGAATGAGGAGGGATGTTTGTGTCTGGTAAACCATTTCTTTGTGTATCTGAACATATGCTTATTATCATTATTCTGTTGAAACTCCATGACAACCATGTTTGCTTGCTTTTTTTATTTTACTACAGAGCTGCAGTACACCAAATGCTTTGCTATTTCACAGAAATCACAAAACTGTGAACTTTAAAAAGTTTCCGAGGACGTAGAGAGTCACAGATCCTCCACCGCACTGAACCATGGGAACGAGGCTCTTCTCCATTTTATCCATTTCTTTTACACAAGACCCACCAAAAGTGTTAATTACTGAAAACACACAGCTCCAGCTCAAGTCCAAGTAGATTTTGGCTAACTCTATACGTTCGTGATGGTAGGACATCAAAAGGCTTTTTTTGTTCTTTCACATCACTCCCAAACATCAGTTTAATGTGAAAACGCTCATATAACGGTTGCTATGGAAACCTAGCAGTACCTATAAGCTCTTTGGTGTGTGTGTGAGATTTCTTTTATAGCTTTCCATGTTTATTTGTGTGGCACGTTTCAGCAACAAGGCAGTTCAAAGTGCTTTACATCTAAAAAAAAATATAATAGAATTATGACATAAGCAATAAACATTACATTTTGTCAAATGCAGTCATCAAAATCATCAACTTGTTCAAATTTATTGATCAGTGTTCGACTTAAGGTAACGCTAAACTGGTGGGGTTTTAGCCTTAATCTAAAGGAACGCAGTGTTTCGGCAGTTTTGCCGTTTTCTGGAGGTTTGTTCCAGATTAGAGAGCGTAGAATCTGAAAGCTGTTTCTCCACGTTTGGCTCCTGCTCTCTTTGCATAGCAGCAATATAAAAGTAGGTCCACGTCCAGCACGTCAAGCCGGCCAAAATCAGAAAACTCTGTCCCCTTTTTGAATCCAAAGCAGCTCTGACTCAACAAGACGTGGACTCAGTTTGACCTCTGAAGGTCTGGCGCTGCACCTGGCGACAGGCCACCATGGCAGAGCCTCTCTTTTCCGCTTCCAAACGCAAAAGTGAACTTTTTTTTGTTTGTTTTTTTAAAAAGTCACAGGGCAAAATCAAGACTACAGAATCAGACGTTGCTCAATAAAGACAGTCACCGATGACTGGAGGAAACAAACATCAACGGTCACGTTGCATGAAGTTTCTCTGTTCTAGATGCAGCAACAGTCACAGCTGTGATATTTGTATAAGGCTGCAGCTAACGATTAGTTTACTAATCGATTGTTCTATTGATTATTCTGATGATTAATACAGATTATACAGATTTTTTTTATTTTACCACAAAAACATTTTTATATAACCGCCATAATTTTTTAAATAAGGAAATAAACATTATTAAATTTTAGGCTATATTACTACCTAAAATACAATAATATGGAATTCCTTTAATGAATATGAACCAGGTGAGGCTAAAACTAGCCATATGAGTTTTGGGTTAAACTTATACTTATAAATGCATATTTTGCACAGTTTTGGCTTAATTAAGGTTCTGAATATGTTGGGATTTTAATTGATTGATTACTAAATTAGTTGACAATTATTTCAATAATTGATGTAATGATAAATGGACTGAACTTATATGGCGCTTTTCCAGTGATTTTGACCACTTAAAGCCCATGTGTGTGAAACACACATTAATATGCAATACACAGATTAGTAGGCAACTTGGGGTTAAGTGCCTTGTCACATTGACAAGTGGCAGGAGGAAACTGGATTTGAACCTACAACCTTCCAATCACAAGATGACTTACTCTACCCACAGAGCCACAGTCGCCTCCAACAAAAGAGGAAAAGAAAAAAGATCTCCTAAAATCTTCTGACAACAACACTGTACTACATTACTACATGTAATGTTACATGTCGTAACATTACTACATGTAATGTAGTAATGTGAAAACATTACTACATGTAATGTTTCCACATTACATGTAGAAACATTTAGAAGCGATTTATATTATCTCATCTTTGAACATCACAGTAACATGGCCTCATCATTTGGAAGATATATTTCTTCACCTTGGCAACGCCACATTACTTCAGATGAGTCTGCAAATCGTGAATCCATCCCTTACTCCACCCTGAACATGACCCCTGACCTTCTCCGCTGCAGGCAAAGAACCGAACAGCTCAGCTGGAAAATTCTGTCTAAATTCTCAGCTTCAAAATTAAATGAAGCGAGTCTGTCAAACTTGAACTCCTCGGTTTGGAAATCTCCGTTTCCTACCGATTTAAGACTTCTGAGGACTTGGGGTACAAAAGATCCAATTCACATCCCAGATTGTCATTTGGTGCTACTGCTGATCAGAATCGGTTATTATCATGCTAAGCAACTGAATCATATGTCTAAATCCAAAATGTATTCCTACACTGGGTGAGTCAACAGTGGCTGACGAGGCTAAATACCATAATCGTTAAAGTAAAGGAGCGACAAATGAAAGGCTTTGTGGCATCTGTGCAGCTCTCTCATATCGACTAGGATTATTTCTGCTAGCATGCAAGCTCTGCCTCCATATGCTATTCTTGTATCAAAAGACCCAACGCCACCAGCTTAGAGTTGGATAAACCGCATCTCTTCTGCTGCATCATCTTTATCTGCGACTCTCTCCCACAGTGGAAGCAAAGGTAAAAAGTAAAGGGGTGTTTATACGTCACAGAGCCAGAGGACACATCGACCGAGCCTCGTGTTCCCCGCACATTTGTTAGAGAGTCGTCGCTGCTCCAAGAAGAAAGGCCCCGCCGAACAGAAAGACAAGGTCGTGTGTGTAGATCGTTGCTCGTCCTTGGGATTATTAACAAACAGCAATAATGTGATTTGGAGAAAATCCCTTTTGGTCGCAGGAACAAGAACAGGAACGGGGCGCTCTTTAAAGTCCTTGCGCTCCGTCTGTTGCCCAGACGTGACCGCCATATAATTACCTGTCAGTCAAAAGCCGGCGGCTGACATTGACAGGTGACCTGCGGCTAAAGTGAACACGCAGAGAAAATTAGCTCGAAATGTTGCAGTGAGCTTGAAAACTTAAAAGGAGACCCACTGGTTAAGTAAGAGCGCTAATGGAAAATCCCATTTGCTGTGAAAGTGGTGTTCTGTTTGGGTAATTAATTCAGTGTGCAGGATTTACAGCCGGAAATGGCAATTAACTTGTTCTAATGGCTACGAACACAAGCCGTTCAAAACAAATCAACAACAGGGTCTGCACAACATAAGTCAGGGTTTCATTCAATTAAACAAACTGGTTTGACTGGTTACAGTAGATTATCGATATGTCATAAAAGAGATTCAGGTTCATTTGTTGGGTTTGCACTTTGACTAAGGAGACAGAGAAATACATCTTTACAACATGTGGCTAAGGAAGGAGGCTCATGATCTGTGTCAGAAAAGACAGATAAGAACATAACCTGAACGATTAATCGTGATGAATTGATTATTCAAAGAGTCGGCAACTAATTTAGTAATTATTTAGTCATTGACCAGAGTGTATAGACTCAAAAAAAAAAGGCCAGCTTGTGAAAGAAAATTATATTGAGAGCTTTAATTAAGTCAAAACTGTACAAAAAAACATGTATTTTGCATTTAAGATTAAAAAAAAGAACTAACTTTGTAAGTCTGCTTTACCCAGAACTCTTCAGTTTTAGCTTCACCTGGTTCAAATGATTTAAACAAAATCTAATTTTAGGCACCATTTAATATTCAATTATTGATTGGTTGATCCAAAGACAGTCAACAGATTTATTTCTAATATTGTATTAAAAACGCTTAAATTATCTGTTGCTTTATTGGAAGAAGGCTGAAACTGGTGCATTCCAATGCTTCATTTTTTCATATGCACTATGTCATCAGTATTATATTGTTAAGTGTATTAATAGGTGTATATGTTAAGTAAGAATTGTATATTGTAATTTGTTTGGCTCTAATAAAAATATTTGGGGAAAAAAGGCTTAAATGAAAAATTACAATTCAATCGATTAATCGTCAGAATAATCGATTAATTGGTAATTAAAATCATCTTTAATTGCAGCCCTGGATGCCATCCATCCAATCTGACAGCATGAGTTACTTTGTGAAAAGAAGTGAGTAGATATTTTCAGTGTTTCGATGTTTAAAGGTGGCTGATTAAAATTCGTATTTCACTTGTGAAAACGTGTGAGGATCCTTTTTCATCCTCATTACAGTTATGTGCAACCTTATGTCAGTCTGTCACACAAAATCCCAGTAAAATGCACTGAGGTTTGTGGTTATAACGTGACAGACTGTGAAAAACACAATAAGCTCCTGCCTCCCGTTTCTCCTCTTGATGAAACTTTCCCCATCCTGGAAATGGGTCACTGAGGCAGGGAGTTAAACACACTGCAGGTGCAGGGCAGACGGGGACGGATCTGAACGCCGGCCGCCCGTTCGTCCCAAACAAACACATGCACACATTCAAAACACCTAAAACAACAGCAGGAACCCCTCCAACCTCGCTGCCGCCTCAGAGCCTTGGATGACGCAATATCAGCCGCTGTGATGCTCCGTCACGCTGAACGCTTTGGGGAAAGGAAGCAGAGGCACTGACATATATGTTGACGACTGCAGGAAAGCGGCCCTAATCCCCCAGGACTTTATTAAACCACGCAACAACCAAGACACATTTCCACTTAGGGTCACACAATATCTTTTTACTCAGCAAACAAGCGTGTTAAATATATAGTATATTGGTTTCAGCGATGAGTAAGTGTTTCTAAAGGGAAAAGTGACCTCAAACTGAGTCCTAGAGTGCATTTCTTGGACAACAGCCAAACGTTTACGGATGAAACAGAATTGCCGCCGCTTTAAGTTGGATAAGATATCTGCAACCAAACTTGTCTTTGAACGGAAACATGCAAACTATCGAAACACTATAGTTTGAGGTTCGATTCTCCAAACCTTCAGACTCTTGTTGGATGTTTTTTCCCATTTCTCTCACTCTCTCTCTCTCTCTCCAAATTTGCTTCCTGACTACAAAAACTTAACAAATGTGAATATGAGAGCAGCTTACATCAACGAAGAAAACAGAAAGGAACACAGTCAATTTGGACGTTGTGACCTGATATGTAAAAATACAGCTCTGGAAAAAAATAAGAGAGCTTTTAAAATGATCAGTTTCTCTGATTTTACTCTCTATAATTATATGTTTGAGTAAAATGGACGTTATTCTTTTATTCTATGAACTACTAACAGCATGTGTCTGGAATTCCAAACAAAAATTTTGTATTTATCTGCAGAAAATGAGAAATGGTCAAAATAACAAAAAGGATGCAGTGCTTTCAGACCTCGAATAAAAACAAATTCAGATTCATTTAGAAACAACAACACGAACCATGAGGTTTTCAATGGAGTTCAGTGCAAAGAGCTCTTCATTTCATTCCAGAGCTGTATATAAATATATATTTTTACCTCGGTTTGCAGATGTGAATTTACTTCAGCGTGCTTTTAAGGTGAACTATGAACATGAGTTTGTTCATTTATAGTAACTCTCGTAAAAGTTGAACTGGCACATGGGCATTCCTGGCATTGCAGGACATAAAAATATTTTTATGATGCCTGATTTCTAAGTGTATTAATTTTAAAATTGATGGAATAAAAACCAGTTCAGCGCACATAAAACGTCCGATATGCCTATTTCTAAAAGCTGCACAGATTTTTCCGTTATACAGTATGTTTTTATTTGCTTATTTATTTTTACTTTTTGTGTGAAACTTTGTATCTGTTGCTGCTGCTGCGCCTGCATTTTCCCCCAATGCAGGACAATGAAAGCGGTGGTTGGAAGGTGCGCTTACGTACCAAAAACGGTCCGCGCCGGAACCGACTCCTTGTTTATCCAGAAGGACACTTGAGAGAGGATCACTGTCATTATGCAGGGGATGTACGTCTGAATCATAAAGTAGCCCATCTTCCGCTTCAAGTGGAAGTAGACAGTCATCACCACATATTCACCTGGATCAACAGAAAATCAATCGGCTTACAATCAGTGAACGACAGCCGTCGCTACGTCTCCCGTCTATTCTCAGTCAAATCTACGCCCGTCGTCCGTCCTGCAAAAACACAACCCAGGAAAATAAATAAATAAATACATTTAATCTGTTTTTGGATCCATCAGTTTTTCGGGTGAACCAGTTGGCCTGTGAAATGACTCAATCCGTGATGTTTACTTCATGAGGCTGCTGCTGTGTGCTAGTCATGCTTCAGCTGACAGACTGTCGTGTTTGTGCAAGTGTCCAGGCTCCAAAAATCCCTCCGATGTCGCCGGCGGAGCCGCATCCAAATGTTACATGCAAACCCAACGCTGTGTGCTTTTCACTCAGATTTCAAGGGTGAATTTAGAAATTCTTTTCTTTTTTTATGCAAAATGACTTGGGGGGAAGGGGGAGGGTTTAAAAAAAAACAGCTACCCTTATTTAAAGCATAAATAAATAAATACAAACGTTGACAGGACATCTGCGGCTCACCTGTGATTGATTTAATGGTCTCGCTGGAAACCGTCTGGCCGATGAGATCATACTGGACGAGGCTGGAGGACTCAGGAGGGACCTCCACCGAATGCTGAGGCCCTTTGGTCCAAGTGTAGATCATCTCTGTTTTGGGATAGGCGTCTGAAGACAGACAGGGGGGAACGAATAAGATGTGGAAGAAAAAAAAGAGAGAGAAACTTGCAGCTGTCTGCTTTTAAGCCTCTGACACCACAACCAGGCTCTGATTTTATTTGCATGTGCTTCCTGTCCCATCTAAAACCCATTATAAGCCTAAAGCAATCTATTTTTTCAAGTATGTATTTATTTACATCTTGGTCCAACAACAGCAACAAAAAAAAGCTGCATTTTTCTGCTGACAGAGAAATGAACAAGACAGCCAATATTTCCATAACGAGGGGTGATTGTGCTGAAATAATCCACGAGGCTGGTTTTGAAGTGGAGCAGATTACTGCTGAGTTTTCTCTTTTTTTTTTTTTTTGCAAGTGTCACATATAAATGTATGGTGCTTTTTTTCACCTTAATTCCAAACATTTCTCTGTCATTTCCAAACCGTAGCTTGCTCTTCCTGTGTGCTTTCTGCCATCTGTGATAAAAAAAAAACCCAACAAAACAAAACAAAGAAATTGGGGACATTTCTTTTAAGTGTGTAATCGTCCTTAATAAAAATCCTAATGAGTCAAAACTGAAATTGGTAGACTGCATCTTTAAATCTGTGTCGGCCACTCTGCAAAAACACAAAGTCTCACCAGGTATTTTTGCTCTAGTTTCTGGTACATCTTAGTACACTTGAAATAAGACAAAACTAACTTCACAGCAAGATATAGGAGCTTGATTTGAGTCAATAAATCCTTAATATTGATGAAAAAGTACAATTTCCACCGGTATATTATTTTACTTAGAACATGGCTTTTTTTTCCCCAGTGATATAACCTGCCACTGGAACCAGGACTTTTTCATCAATACTAAAGATTTATTGATTTAATACAAGCTCACTTATAAGTTAGTTTGGTCTTCAGAGATTTGCTCTAGAAACTAGACCAAAAGCACTTGGTAGGATTTTGTGTTTTTGCAGTGCAGGAAACGCCTGACTGGTGACTCTAAAATAAATTCTCACAAGCTCTTTCAATTTTTACATTCGGTTCTCCCTCCCTATTAGCTCTGTGTAGCCGGTACCGGTCTACTCTGTGCGCGTCACGGACCGTGAGCTCGTCCTCCGCCTTTTGCAAACGCCAGTTTACAAAGTCAAATTTATCTCAGCCAGACTGAGCCTGAAAATGCAGATTTCTACATGAATAGACTGTCGGTAAAATTGGCTGTATATCAAACAAATTGTTTGTATTAGACATCAACTGTATATGTTGTTTAATTTAGTATTGCATACTTATAAGTAATCATCAATATTTCCTATCAAACTTTAAATTAATTGTGCAACACCCACTTAGGGGCCTTCAAGTGTATCTCAATTATTAACTAAAATTTTTTCCAAGCATCTATTTTTCACTGGAACGCTTCTTAAAGAGGGGAAGCCACAGAAGGTTATTGCTGAAACTCTTGGTTGTGTCCAAGTATAACAATGGAAAGTTGAGTGGAAGGAAAAGAGGTGCTCAAGCAACACCTCAACAGAACCACATGCTGGTCATCTCTGTGCCACGGCGCACTGATGCAAAAGTTCATGAAAGAGGAGCTCGGGTCAAGTATTGAGTGAATATATAGTAGAAATTCATTGAAATGTTTTTCATTTCGATGGATTTCTGTTCTAAATATAATTTTATTAATTGGTTTTGGGGGTGCTGACGAGCTGTCAGTCATAATCGTCAAAATCCAGGGTCTCTGCATGTGTCCCCAACTCAAATTTACGTCTTTTAAAAACATTTTTAAGACCAATACGAATGAAATTTAAGCCCTGTATCGTGATAGAAATGTACAAAAGAAAATTACATATTTTATATGGACAGATTGCAAATAACATCATGCGAGTCGGCAACAAAAGTGAGTCAGTGGCAAAGACGGGCGTCGTCCAGTCAACCGGAGATAAATTTGCATTTACCCATGATAGACACAAAAAGGCTAACTAGTCAGCTAGCAAGGGTAATTTAGCAGCTAGTTAGCAGTGGTTGTATCTACCTTCCAATGATGGATGCATAAAAGCTAGCTAGCTGGCCAGCTGGGTAGCAGGGGTGTATTAGCAGCTAGTTAGCAGTCGTCTCAACTGTCTCCCAATGACAGACAAAAAAGTTAGTGAGTTAGCTAGCTAGCAGGGGTATATTAGCAGCTAGTTAGTGGTAGAGTCATCTGCCGGGGGTCAAGAGAAGGCAGTGAAGGTGTCTGTGTGCGACTCCAACGGTGGCCTGAAAGAAAAGTCCTGCGAGAAAAATAAACTAGAATATATGAGATTAGTTTGTTCACGGGAAAAAACAATACCTGTGATTAATGTGTTACATTTTAAAATGAGTTTAAAGACATTTTAAGGCCTTAATTTTAGATACACGAATTTTAAACACTCTAAAGATGAAATGAATAGAAACACGTGGTTGGGGTCGAGGCTTTAGGCCATTCTAAGTCATTCGGATGCACCTGCCTCGGTGCGAATATGGAGGTTTTCTTATTTGCTCTTGTTGCGTTCGTCCTCATCTCGTGTTTCCTCTCTCGCAGGCTGACCGGTCTGTGCGCGCACAGCTAAATAGCAGTTGTCTTTGCCTGCCACTCCCGGTGGGACCCCACATCGGTGGGACACCAACTGTTCTGCCAAATGAAATGACTCCGGTGTGTCATGGAGTGGAACGCCGTGCCTGTCCACACAAGCCCAGATGGAGAAGCAGAAAAGAAGACGGGGAAGAGAGAGGGAAGGCTTGGGGGGCGGGGGAGTACAGAGAGAGATGTAGGATAATGTAGGAAAGAGTGAAGGAGAGGCAGACAGCGAGAAAATGAGCTCACACACAGCGGCTATAGAAAAGAGCTGCATAGGTCTGTGCCGTCCCGAGGCGGAGGAAGGGACTCTGACCTTTCCTCTGCTCGGGGCCTCTGCAGATTCACGGTCGCTTCCTCCTCCTCACCGGAGGCAGGCGGCAGCAGAGCGGGGTGAGCGGGACGGCGGAGGGAGGAGGAGAACCGAGAAGATGGGAGGATGTCCTCCGCAATGTCACCGCGCCGGGTAATTGACGGCGGGTGTAAATGCGTCTCCTTTCTCTCGTAATCTTCAAATCGCCGCACTCGCCTGATAAGGCGGAGCCGCTCCGCGCAAGGCGCGTCTTTGTTTCCGTTGTTTCTGCTGACCCACGAGGCTTGGCGTAAACACGGATGCTGAGTTAGGGCTTCGTCGCTCGCCACAAAGAGCGAAACATGTCGTCATGCGGTTACAGCGCTCGGTCGCCTCGCGTTTGGCTCCTCAGCAAATCCTTTTCAGCACAGAGTCCAAGGAATGAAGTCATGCGACTTTCCCGACTTGAACTTTTCCACGTTTTGTCGCTTTACAGGAAAAGATTTCAATGTGTTTGTCAAGGGTGCATCGGTTGCAGTTCCTCTCCGATTTTGGCCAATACCAATTGGGAGATACAGCAAGACAGTTGCTGAGTTGACAACTGTGGAGTGACTATTGTTAACTAATTTCCAACTGTGAGGCTAACAGTCAAACTTCTCTCCCAGCAGAGCAAAAGAGGACAGTGTTTCATTTGTAGATTTTTGCCGAGGTAGGCAAAATCAGCAAAAAGGTCGATCTCCCAAAATCAAGGAAAACTGGGCCGATTTATTGGTACAACCCTAATTTTTACAACAGAGATAGAATTAATAATTGCACACTGGAAGGGAAATGATGCATGGTTTTCAAAATATTTCAAGCAATCGTCCATTTGGGGTGCTGTGTTAAGCACAACCCACATATGGAGGCCTCAGCCTCGATGTGGCCGTCGTAGGTTCGATTCCCGGCCCGGTGACCTTTGCCGCCTGTCTTTCCCCTTCCCTCATTACCCACTTTCCTGTCAATTCACTGTCAAATGAAGACCATTCGAGCCCTTAAAACCTTTTTAAAAAAATAAAAATTGTCCATTTGAACATCTGAATCGTCTTGTTGTTTAGGGTTGATGTCCGGCTGAAAGGTGAACTTCAACTCAAGCTTTTAATGTGTCCATTTATAAAAACATGATGCTGCCACCACTATACTCCATTGTGATTTCAGGGTTGTTGTAACGTTTGCTTTCACCTACCCTGCCTAATTACTTAAATTACCCCTAAATACATTGCATTTTTGTGAATGTAAAGTGAGAAAATGTGAAGATGTTGGAGGGACATAAATACCATTGCAAGGCACTAAAATGTTCTCATGTTTCTCAATGTTAGCCTGTGAACATAGAATGTGTCGATGTTTAGCTTAAAGGGAGGTATTATGTATTTTCCGGACACATAGAGCTATATTATAGCACAATCAAGAAACTATGTCACTTTCAGTTTATAACAAAATTCTATATCAAAAACAACTTAAACGAAACTTTGACTTTACATCATAGCCGTATCTGACAACTTCAAATTGGGCGTCTGTCTCTTTAAGAACTTCCTACCCTTTCCAACACTTCAGCACTTTATCACAACAATGCGTCTCTATAAGTTCCCTGATGCCGTTTACGAGCCGATCTTAGAAGAGCTGCAGTTTGTGTAATGCGCTCAGCAGACGCTCAGTTCCCCCAGTGTTTGCTAATTGCTGCTGCCGCTAGCTGAGCGGAAGAACAAGCGCTAAGGCGTTCCCAAATGAGACTAAAGGATTTCTCAAACACGCATGAATGGATCAAAGCAACAACCCAGGAATGTGTTTAATGAGGGAATAACTTTATAACATGACATAAACCTCTTTAAATACATAATAATCCCACTTTGTGACATCAGTGTTTGGAAAATAGTGTTACATTTGCAGAAGTTCTGTCTTACTTTGTTTGCAGCAAACTTAAAGACAGCTGACAAAGTAACTCGTTGAACTATCCTGAGTCCAGAGCTCACTCCCAGGCTGACACCTGCCCACTGGCCATGTGTCCTTTGCTCATGTGGCTGCCATTTTCCCCCCCTACAATGTAAAGCACAGAGTCTCCAGGGAAAGAACCCCAGGAGACACTGACCAGAAAATGGAGATGGAAGAAGGCCAGCAGAGACGGCAGCCACATTGCCTCAGTTGGTTCACGGCAAATGCATCAGTAAGCACATCGCAATAAGCGATTAATCAATTAATCGCATGATATATTAACAATAATTTCCATTTTGATGGTTAATATCAAACCATCAAAATGGTTTGATATTAACCATTTTGATGGTTAATAAGTATAATGAGACATCATACTCTGTTTTATTTATGGTTGTGTTTGGAAGTGGTTTTTATTTCCATTTTATTTTTTGTGTTTGGTTGTCGTGTTTCACTTTTGGATGATTAAAATGCCTTCCAGTTGAAGTGAATTAAGTGTTTTTAATAAATTAAAGTTTATTGACCTTTGAGAGGGTGAACTTCCATTATTATGCCATTGACAATACATTACTTGAAAATAGCCTCAAGACGACAATATTATCGTTTATCGCAATAAATACTGGGACAGTTTGTCGACCGGCAAAATTTATCACGACAGGCCAACACATCGATTGTTCTCAGTCAAATATAATCAGTCATTAAATAATATCGTTAGCTTGCCTGACATTTTGTTGTGATTCTGCAGGTTAACATTATATACTCAATAAAATACACCCCAAAACACTGAACGAAATAAATCTGTGAAGCATACGGTAGCTGTAGTAGCAGATAGACTGAGAGACGTGTCTGAAAAAGTCTCTTAGTAGGAGGTAAAATGACTATTAAAGGTTCATATTTCAGAACAAACCCAGCCAGCAATGATCTGCCTGCTTTCACAACAGGGTTTGCCGTTTTTCTGTTGCCGCTCGGTGTTTGGACGACACATTGCACATTATTTCATCAGGTAAACGCAAACAAGCACCAAAGAACTCACAGCTTCCAAACTTGAGGGGGCAGGCGTGTCCGTCCATGGGGAAATCCACCAGCTTCATGGGACACTTGGCGCTAATGGTCAACCTGAAGCGGCGCACAGAGGAATGGTCAAAGCTAGGACCAAGATGAATTTTACATGGCTGTATCTGCAGCAGAAAAGACAGGATCTAAAAGCATAATGGGTTGAATTTCTAAATGTATTTGCCACTGTTAATCAAAAAGCTTTTTTAAATTATTATTATTATTGTCAATACAATGAAAGTAAAAACTACACCCCATCGTTCCCCTTTCGAAGCAATAGCTTTGGTTTTGGTTTTGGTTTTGCGAAAACCCATTTAGGCGCCCCAGAATGGTTGCTATGGGAGATTCTGAGCTTCCTCAAACATGCATGAAAGAATCAACACAACACTTTCGGCATACTTACGATGGGGGAATAACATTGTAACATGATGTTAAGCTCAAATGAGTTCATTTTACACAATATTGCTCCTTTACTAAACACCTGCAGAGCAGCAAACTATCAAAGCTCTTCCTAACATAGAGATTATTTAAACACATTTAATCAGCAGTACCTGAGTGAAACTCTCATTTGTAGATCCTCTGGATACAGTAAGACACTTTTGATAGTAGAGGAAAGTTTTTTTTTTCTTTTTTACAGTGTCTGCATTGCGACTGCTGAAGGGTACACAAATCAAGGGAAGCTTTTAGCTTGTTAATTTCCTATTTTGGCCCACGTTGAAAAAGGCGACGTTTTGGACCGCGCCAAACGTTTGGCATCTGCACCGCCTCTGAGCAGCTTTCTGCTGTTTACACCGAGAACCTTGGTTGGATTCCACACTAGATCCCTTTTATTACTTTATAGCAAACACAGACTGTCATCTCGCATTTTCTAGCAAAAAAAAAAAACATAAAAAAAAAATAGAGAAATATGGAAATCTACATTATGTGAAGTGTCTGCAACGAATTACAAGCCAACGTTTTTGAAAGTTATGAAATTAGATGCAAAGCAGCAGGCTGCTGATAAGATGGCGTTAAGAGGGTTTTTTTACCTCATGGTGTAAAGGATGGTGCCGTTCTTCATGATGCGGAAGAGCTTGTTGGGCGCGGTCATGTTGTGGGCAACTGACCGCTTGCCGTTCCTGAAGAAAGTGTCCGGTGTCCAGACCTTGGTCACCATCAGGTTGTTAAGTCTCAGTATCTCCACTGGACCTTCGTACATCAATCTCCGATCAACCCAGGTCTGCCGAAAGAATACATCCATAGTGTATTCCTAATGAAGGGAAAACCGACATGTTACGAAAAACATGGATGGATTTATCTGTATAAGAACTAGCAGTGTGAATTATTTTGTTTTCTACAAAATATCAAAGGCAGTAATGTTTTGGTTGAACAACCAAATAATGCAGTGCCACGGCTGCACAACGTTAAGAAAACGTGATGTGTGATAAAATTGGTGAATGTTATTTAAGATTAGTTGTCAAACTAATCGATATTTCGATGTTATCCAACAATTCAGAGACGTTCGCTTTTGTCAAACTGACTCATTCACATTGTTCTAAATTGTCACACTTCTGTCAAAATTTAAAACCTTCGGTGGAGGTTTTAAAATTCACTAACATGGGTGAGTACACGCAAAACAACTTTAAAAAATGAGCACTCTTTATCCAACAAAGCAAACACAAAAGCTTTGTTAGAGGTACTTTCCCTAAAAGGTAGACACACAGGAAGAAAAACAAACGCAGAATGACGTTAATGTTAATGAAAAGATAATGAATGAGTACAAAAATCACAAGGAGTCAAAGCAAAAAACACAACCCAAAAAATTCATAGAAGGAGCCCAGGAGGGGGGGACACAGGTTGGAGGAAGTGGCAGGCGAGGAGTGACCGAGGTTGAGGTGCTTAAGTACTGGGGAGATTGAATGCTGAACAAAAGACCTGGGCTGATTAGTTAACCGATTACATTTCTTTACCATATGCATACTGCGTACAGTGATATTGTGTTAACAGTAAATTTGTGATATATGTTGAATCGCAACCTGATAGCACAAAAACTTGTTTAAAGTAACAACATAATTCAACATGACGAGTTTAGCTACGTACCATTTCAACGTCTGAGACTGGCCCAAAACTCGTCACATAAATGTCAGTCTTCACCTCTGTCACAGGACCTGTCGGGTCAATTAAACACAACAGAAATCACATTCATTGACATTTTCTCAGAAAGTTATCTCATCCAAATAGGTGTAATAAGCTGTTTAGAGGTCTATAGCTCCTCAGAATGAAATCCAGGAGACTTGCAGTAGTTCATCTCTTCTGGAGCTGTGTAGTACTCTGCATAATGCAATGGAGAAAATAGCTTAGAAGATGTAAAAAAAAAAAAAAAAAATGGATGTGGAGTCCCAGTGTGAAGACGAGCTGTAAGTGTGCGCCTGCATGCAGACGTTCCCGCTGACAGGCCGCTTTGCGCAGTAAACCAGATCTCGCTGCTTCCCAACATGAATATTCAGCAGACATCATGCATGAAAACCAAATCCATACTTTTTACCTCTTGAACCGAGCCTTACGCATTTGTCCTGAAACGTACAGGGGATTATGTAACTGCCCTCAGTCATACGCACATGGCACCGGGGCCGCTCGTTTTAAAGGAAAACCCGTCACACTGTAAGTACGAAGAGCGAGACGCCGTTTCAGCAGGCATTGCGTTGTGAGTTTACAAAACAGCGTGTTGCATACAATGCTAATCTTGCAATGCGAGTCAGAGAGATGGAGCATAGAAGCACGATGTTGACATAAAGACTTCCTTTGTCCTGAATGGAGGATTTCCTCAGGCTTTATCTGCCTATGAAGATCGAATAAAGTGATTGTATATTCTTTGGATTTCTTGCTTACTGCCTTTTATGCTTTTTTGTTTGCTTGTTTCTCAACAGTAAATGTTTAGGAAATAAAGCAGGTTTGCTTAGGCTGTCTTTAACACTGCAGTATGTAACTTTTAATAAAGCTATCACTATGTTGTGACAGTATAATATGAGACAGGAAATCAGTGAAAATGTCGCTCTTCTCCACATCCTTCCTGATAACATCAGAAGAAATGCACCACTCCAACCAAAAACAACCAATCAGTGCCAGGAGGAGGATCTCAGTGCCTCAAATCAACCCTGTGAATACGCTGCTAAATGTGCTAACTGTTCTTAGCATTTATAATAGACTATTCTAGCTGCACCGAAGCAGAGAGCAAAGGAGAGAGGTTGTGATGGTGATTGACAGCGCTAGGTCCCGCCTCCTGGCTCTGATTGGTTGATTATAGTTTGGAGAAAAATAGTACGATTTTAGTGGTTTTAAAACGGTTTTTAAACATTATCAATTAGAATTTATTGTGACAATGATAAATCAAAAACTTGTCGCGATACGAAATTTATCACGATAAATGCAAACGATAGGATAAATGCCCACCGCTAGACTCTAGTCTTAGTTTAGTGCTGCCTCCAACATCTTGCCCTCTATTTAGTCCCTCTCTGATTCCCTTCACCTCTCATCACCTCTTTCTGTCTCTGCTAAAGAAAAGCATCCCCGCAGCACAATGCTGCCACTTCCAAGTTTCACAATGATGTGGAGAGTTGGTTTTCTGCCATGCATTTCTGCATCGATAACCAGCTTAAGTGTCGCTGTTGAGAAGAGATTTCTTTTTTTGCCAGTCACCAGTGGAGTCCAGAGTAAACGGTTGCCCTGCTGGGCGCAAATCCACAGTGTTGACATGTACGCGATGGATCGTCAGAGGCTTTGAGGGCGGTGAGATCAAATAAAGTGACTAGAATTTGATTTATTTTCTGCTTACTTCACATTTTGGCGTTTTAAACCCTTTTTCTTGTTCGTTCATCCTAAGCATTTGCACAGAGCCTTCGATGAGTGCATTCAACAAGTTTTCACTTTTCTATAAGATTGTTTGGTTGGAGAAAAAGTGTAATTAGTTAAGGCCCCCTGCTGACCTCCTGACCAAAACAAAGAGCTGCCACAAGTTTTGAACATCAGTACTCCCGTCACGATAGCACATTTTACTGGGTGATATATTGTTTCCCAGAAGTTATTGCGATAAACGATAATATCACTGTTTTAGATTCTCAAAGATCAATAATCTTTCACTTCTAATGAACGTGTAACACTGGAACTGGAGGACATTTTAAATATCCAACAAGAACAACAAATAAAATGAATTATGAAATCTCTGTAAACAAAACTGTCCTTCAAATAAATGGCTAATTGAGACCAAAGCACCAGACTGAAGACTTTTGTCACCTGGTTTTTGGTAGACAGAGAGAAAAGTGAAGAACGATAAACGATAAAAATGAAAATTATTAAACTCGTTTTCATTTGTTGTGTGATTTATTGCTTATCATGACAGCTAATATGACGAGTACATCAAGGGAAAAACTAATTCTCTATTTTTTCTTTTTTTGTCTAAACTACCGTATTTTCCGGACTATAAGTCGCAGTTTTTTTCATAGTTTGGCCGGGGGTGCGACTTATACTCCGGAGCGACTTATGTGTGGAAATTTACACATCATTATATCATATCACATGTTATTTTCACACTAAACCGCAAGAGGGCGACACAGAAGAAGAAGATTTCATTGCGTTTAGTGATTTGGAGTGACACGGATGGTTCGGTAAACTTGTTAGCATGTTATTTATGCTATAGTTATCTGTATAACTCTTAATATGTTATGTTAACATAACATATTAAGGTATATTAATATGTTATGTTAACATACCAGGCACGTTCTCAGTTCGTTGTTCATGTGTCATGTAACGTTAGCATACCGTACT
>CAEFZY010016575.1:0-49369 GCA_903066815.1 Brachyrhaphis roseni
CCCTCAAGCTCCCAGGCCTCTGGTAGAGGACCCGAGCTAAGAGGAAGAAACACCACCCGCGGTGGGTGAGAAGGGAATTTATATAAGGTCCATTCAGGAGAGACTTAAAACAAACAACTGAAAGGTTAAACATTTTACAGCAACATTACTTTGTTTAATCTCACTCAACATTCAGCTAAGCATGTCGTCTGAAAGCGTTTCGAAATCATTTCTGTTAGTTTGCCTGAAAACTGCTAACAGATCCACGACTGAAAGAGTTCAGTGTACTGTGCAAACTGTTTTAACATGCCATCTTTTATTATGATACAGTTGTCTGATTAAAAAAAGAAAATAAGGGCAAAAATAAAAATCTACAACAATAGTTATTCCCCCTGATGATTTTTCAG
This sequence comes from Brachyrhaphis roseni, assembly GCA_903066815.1. Classification (NCBI taxonomy): domain Eukaryota; kingdom Metazoa; phylum Chordata; class Actinopteri; order Cyprinodontiformes; family Poeciliidae; genus Brachyrhaphis; species Brachyrhaphis roseni. Next base: position 387 of record CAEFZY010016575.1, read on the forward strand.
TGTGCCTGAACATCATTTATTTATTTATATGCTTGAGAGCCAGTGCCTGGAAATTTTAGATGCCTCTGTTAAAATCTAATAATCAGGTCATCAGCAGGACTATGACTTGACTGCATGCTGAGAAGGCAATTCAGCCATTTGATTTAGATGTACTGAAAGGTCCACATGTAAAAGTCTGAGGACATTTACAGACTTTTACATGTCTGTAAATGTCGAGGAATAGAGAGCCTTAACTTTGGGTCTTCTTAAAATATCTTGAAGAACGACAGCCCATCTCTGTATTTTATTGTGGCTAGTAGCACTAATTGCTGATATAAGAAGGTAAAGACCATTTAAAACGTTAGCGCTGCAGTTATTTGTCTTTGCTTAAAAGTATTGGTGATGCCATTTATTATATTGATGTCTCTCTCACACAGTGTGACATCGCCTCCCCTTCTAGTCTAACTGTCCAGTACAAAGGCTGGAAAAAAAGACTGCTAAAATCTGTAGTAGATTGGCACATCTGTAAACATTAGTGTAGCTTTATTAATAACAGCGTCCTGTTATTTTAGAGCAGTTAGAATAACAGTTCCTCTGTTTAATAAAATTAGTTTAATCTGTTTATACATTTTTGTTCTGAATTTTTGTGTTGAAACTCTTGCGTAAGAATCTTCTTTTGCACCGTGCCTAGTTACTTTTTTCCCCAGCTAGCTCAAAGGGCTTTGTTTGAGCTCCGACATGGCTAACTGAAAAAAATAAGATAAACCATTAATCTTCTCTGTGTATCACTTTATCACACAGCATCTATTGCTCTACCATGCGCAGCTCTGCTTGGCCTGCTTTGTGTTTTAGCAGCGATCACAGGATCCTGCTTCATCCTGCATCAGATCTCATTAAAGATGGAAGTGAAGATTAAACCACATCCTCTTTAGCACACTATGGCACTGGGCAGGAGACATCCACTTCCCTTCTATTACTTATGAATAAGATTGACCAGGCAGTTCCTGCAGCGGCAAAAATGAGGCTTGTTTGGTACACCAGTGGAGGGGTTTTTCTTCAGGGAGGACAAAAGATACTTTAGTGCTGTAATAAATGGAGAATTGTAGATTTTGCAGAAGAAAAGATGCATCATTTAAAGATAATAGAGTTGGGAAGTGCTCAAAGAAGACATTTAAAGCCTTTTAGGAATAGTATATGTCTCACATTAGGCTTTTCTTTTTGGAAACATGTATGAACTGTGTGGTGTTGTATGTGAATTGGCTGTGTGAAACTGACTTATGTGCAGCTGTCGGAAACCGTTCTTCAGAATGAGGCTGAAGCTACGTTTCCTTTTGTACTTTTGTGCTGCAGAACAAGAGTTAAGCCAATTAAATCCTTTTAAGGTTTGAAACTGCATCCCAGCTTCATAAATGATGAACGCAGTGCTAGCCATGGCTCTTTACTGCTGGCTCCTCAGTAATTAGAAGCTCCATTAATGATCCCAAATTACCTCGTCTTTGAAGTACTTCCTTAATCCAGACATTGTCACATTCTTTCAGTGAAGTGAGGGGGAAAGCTCAAAGATGCTCATCTGATGCCAAATCTGAGTTCAGCGTGGTTCTTATTATGCTGTTATACAAACTCCCACGTGTCCGCCTCTTTTTTTATATGAACAAAACTTTCCAGCCTCCCACCCGACCTCTTCACGACAAAATAAAATGTTTAATTGTAGTTAAAGAAAAAGTAAGGAAAATATTAATATTGATGCATATGATATTCAATTGAATTTCCTCTTGTTCTTTGATCTTCCCTTAAGTCAAGAAATAAGTGAGCTACTTTTCATCATTTTGATCTTCTGATTTTGTCTTTCCATTATAGAGGATCAGCTTATTAGCAACTCTACTTTCATAAAACAAAACATAAATGAATCGCCCATTTGGCCATTACTTCTAAAGAAAAATTTCAATAGAATATTTGCCTGGCTGATTTCTGTAAACCAAAAAAACAAATATATCTTGGATTGATGTCTGGTAATAATTTTTTTAAGAAAGTGGTATTATTATTGCTAATATACTTGAAGACATATTTCTTTTCATTGAATTTTCTATTTATTATAAAACACTCAATGAATGTATTCTCAAACAAGGCTGTCTGGAAAATAAGGCTCTACTGAAATTACCTTCTCTTTGAAAAATTTAAACCCCTGGAAAACATTTTAAAAAAAGTGGAGAAAACCTTTTGTTAAAAGCTGATGAATATTAAGTTAATTTAAGTTAACTGGGCCACTACAACAGAGAGGCAGGACCATCATGTCTCTATTTCTGTTTTCACGAGGAAGCACTTTTTCACCGCAAAACTTCTCCTTCTTCCATGCTGCTCCACGTTTTGGCGGTGGCTGAACAGACGTAGGTAGAGCCTGCTCGCACCAGCAGAGCTCCACCAGATGCCTTCTCTACTTCTGAGAGATGTCTGACTACCAATGGAGCTCCGCATGTTACAGCGTCTGCAGCCAGGTGCTGTTGCTTTGTCGTGCCTCGTCATGTCGCCATAGAAACACAGATCGGTTGACTGCATCAAAAAAAAGTCCAGGTTGCAACATGATTATATTAGTTGCTCTGGAAAATATATATGAAAAAAATCCGCATTGGGAAAGTTCTTATGTGTCTTTTGTCATCATTCAGGTGCTGATGTCTCAGTTGTTTTTTTTAAATTGCATTCAGTAAATCTGACATTGTTAGTAATTTTGCCATTTTCATCTTTAACTGAATTTCTCGCTGTATAATCCAACATTTGATCCTCCTATCGTATTTTCAGCTCACATTTAACTGCCGGAAACGTGAGCCAAATTAAAATCCACTGATCTAAGCAGGTTTTCTCAGTTTGTCTACCTCTGCACCTGCCATTTCTTTTTAGGTCATTCATCCATCTAACGTTCCAAACTGAATTGCATTTTAATCATGCATGCTTGAAACTATTTTGTGGCTCCAGTTTTTCCCTTTCCTTTAGTGCATTCGCTTTATCTATTTGGAGACAAACAGACAGCAGCCCTTTTGCTACCATTCTGGACTGCCTCGTGATTGGGGTAACACTGGAATACAGATTGATCTCTGCCGCTAATAGAGGTCACAAAGACATTTCTATCCTTCATGCTAACAGAAATTTGTTTTTGTTTTTCTTTTCATACAAATGCTTTAAAATCAGATTCTCTTTGTCAAACTTACAACTGACTGACCTTTCAAGCAATTTGTCATATTTACCTCTTGCCCAGGGGTTCGGCAACTACAAAAGGCAGTGTGAGGGCTGCTTTCTATTTGTGTCTCAGGACCTGTCCCGCTCATACTCTGGGAATGGTTGGTGACAGAAAAGACTAGCTAAGGGTAATTTGGGGGAAAAAAAGGATGTATCAAGTGATGTGGCACCCAATGCATTTCAAATGATGTGTCCTTGGGATACAAGGTTACTGCTGAGTCCTCTCACCAGAAACAGGCTGAGTAAACTATAGGTATTAGTGAAATGCTTCTATAGAAGAGAAGAATGAAAAGGTCCTGTTGACTTTGGGTTGCATGCAGTTACACAGAAGACACATGTATTTTTGTAAAATGATTAAATGAAATGGGACTCCAGTACAGCTTATAAAATTGTTGGTCTTTTGCTTAGCTAGTCAATGGTATGCTATGTCCTCTGCAAGTTATAATGTTGGCTGGAGGATTGTTGCACAAGGCCCCATTTTACACCATATCAACAGTCTAGAGGAAATGCAAGATGATTTGAAAATATCTGTGTTATGATGAATCTTGCAAACACTATTTCAAAGTGAAGACAGTCTTGACACTACTATGCTGTATAATATTTGCCAAATTGGAGTTTCAATGCTGCTTTCTCAGCCACTCAACCACAATTTTCATCCACTTTTGTGTTTGTTTCTCTGTGGAATCAAGCAAACAAGTTTCTGTACAAAATGCTGCTCTATGCAGGGTGCAACATCTTGTACAATTAAATTTGAGGGTATAGCCCCTCTTCCATATATGTCGGGTCAGAAAGCATGATGCACTCAAAATCAAACCTGTAAAAGTCTCACATCTTTCAGTTTCTGAACAACCAGCACCTTATGTGCATTTTGGAGGTGTGCGCTTCTCCACAGTTGGGACCCCTTTTCTTCTCGGAGCAGAACACACTAATCTCCATGTGCACTGGGCATTATATTAATAGCTGTGGAGCTGAGGCATGGTTAGTTTCAGTTGGTTGCAGCCGAACAACACACACCCACCACATCTGGATGGTGGTTGATGATTAAAGGCACAACATCCAGCGAGTATTTTTAAGACGTTTTCCTTTCAGAAGCATCAGTGTCTCTTCTAAAACTATCTATGACTGAACTTCAGTAATATGTTGTGATAAGTAATCACAGATACTACGTGAACCTTCCATGCAGCAAACCAGAACTCTGATGTGCTTCCACTATGATTTAATCACAGACATTTTGGTCAGTAGAGGAATCTCCTACTCATGCATAATGAGGAGCACAGAGCACCTCGGGAAGCCTCTCCAACACTCTACAGAGACAGCCTACTAATTTTTGATTGTTTTTAATTTTGTGCTGCAGTCTAAGTTTGGTGCAAACGGAGCTTATTTTAAGCTCTGATTCTTTTGCATATATAACACTAGCATGTCTTTTACAGGCTGAAATTTACTCTCTAATTTTCTCCTGCTTTATCATAATCATTTGGAGTGACTATTTTCTTTTGGATCTATTAGAGTGCTACTCCAATAGATCTAAATGTGCACACCCCTTTTATTCTACAATATTAAAATGAGTATGAAATGTTACTTTGGACATCAAAATTATGCATTTCAAATTTTCTTTGACCTTGCAAGCCAGAAGGGGGGCAAAAGGACTTGGCACCAAAGATTTTATTCTAATGAGTTCTTTTCATCAAAACAGGAGGATAAATTGCCTGCCTCTCTTGGTCTCTCTTCTTCAGTTTTTGTCTTCACAGTCTTAATTACAAGAAAATCCTGTGTGCTTTTTCCCACTCTTATTTGTGTATACAAAGTAACTTTTCTTTCTTCCTAGTTGCAGAATTATCTTTCAGTGTCTGCTTTCATTTTATCTCTTTTTCCGATCATTTTCTGTTGGGATTTTTTTTTTTTTAGAACTGTTTTTCTTTTTCTCCAGCTATGGGATCCCACCTAGCAGAGAGGTAGCTCACTGGTGAGGATGAGATAGGGATTTAAATCGTTTTACTCTGGGATCTCTGTCTTCTGTGCCCAGTCGAGTGCAAGGGAAAGGAATTATAAGGAAAGAGAATAAATCTTAGAGGGGTTCTTCCAGCTGTGTCGTCTTCGCCTTTAAGATCCAGTTCTATAATCAGCCTCACAGTTTCTCTCAGTATGTGAGCTATAGAAAGCCTTAATTTTCGTTGGCATGTCTAAAAGAAACATAAATTGGCTCTCCAGAAGTGACAGCCCTCCAACAATGTAACTTGCGCTCAAATGTGATTTAGTGTTGAGTGTACCAAACTGCAGAAACTCTGTGTGCACTGCCCCACCTCCTTTTTTTGTAAGGCTCCTCACACAGGAACACCAAACCTGGCAGTCTGGTGTAAAACTGTCACAGCTTGGATAAACTACCAGAGGAGGCACATATTGTTGCACTTCTAATATGGGATATGAGCTATTCGTTTTGTGCTCTTTGAATGAAGACTCTTGGGTATTTTCCAATAAATAGTGGGCATCTCATTTAAATCTTTGCTTTGACATACAACATGACAGCTGTAGTGGAATAATGTCCATGTTCAGCCAGGAAGCAAAGAGCTTTGAAGGAAGTCATTTAACTGCTCCAATTAAAGCAGTTCTGCAAAGTTCAGCAGGAAAACAGGGATATCATTTAGGGAGATATAATCATTGTCAATCTATCCTTTTTGTTGGTATCCCCAAGATAGCTATTAGAACTCCTCAGCCTGCAGCATGTCTGTCAATTATTTAGTGTAATGTAGATGACTGTTGTTTCATTCTCTTCTGAGTGGGTAAGTGGGGGGATGTTTTGATTGTAGCTCTTCCTAAGATTGTTTGATGTCAGCCTTGCTAGAGTCTAACAGCGTGAAAGGTATAACTGCGTGTGTTTTATTAATTTAACCGTATTGTGTGTGCCTGTAATGGGACTCAGATAATGTTCATATTACATTTTATGAGTAGTTCACTCAGAAATGCTGGTAATTCTCTATGTAATTCTGTACTTTCTCTTGCACTGATAAGCAATTTAAGAGGCTAGCTGCTTGGAGGCGAATGCAGGCAAGAGGACAGGTCATGTTACTGTGGATATTATGCTCGTATGAGTTTGAGGGACCCTGTTTAGTCAGAGTGGACCCTCTGTTTAAATATTTGCATTAGGTTTTCAAGGCATAACGACAGAATGCATGATGAAGCAAAGAGGTTGTAATACAGGATGAGCTTCAGGCCTGGCAGGTTATTGTGAGAGACACTGAGTCTGATTTGAGCTGATTGATGAATTAAATTAATTTAATTTCGATTAAATTAATTTAATCGAACAACACTAGGACAGCACTAGCAAGCACAGCCTTTTGGTTTGGAGTTTATAGGAAGCATTCAATTTCTGCATTATTGACACTGCTGTATTTTATTCAAGCTGAGAAAGATTATTTGATGCTTTGTAAAATCACTTCAAATACATTTTCTTTGTTGTTGGGTTGTGAGTAAAGGCAACTGACAGCATCAAGCAGGTATTGTAGTTTTGCTATGTCTAATCATAGCTAATGATGATGTCTAATGATGCTGTGGACAGTAATATTCCACAGTAACATGTTCTGAACGACACTATCACTGCTAATCAACCTCATTTGCTTTTGCTACTTTTATTTAAATATTTGTCTGGCCAGTTGGTAAGAATGCTGGACAGAGAGACATTGAAGTCGGGGATATGATCCTGGATCATTATGATTAATGGAAGAGATGGTTTGGGCTTCCTCCTTTCCTCTTTGCTCTTTAGTCCTGCTCTGCATTCATAAAAAATCCTATTCAACTCCTCTGGGATTTGACGTCACAGTTCAGGTTTTTGGTGCTAATTAGCTTCTCCCAGTTCTAAAAACAATACACATAACTGTCCAGAAGTAAAAACGTAATAATAAACCCCCCTACAGCTGCACAGCATTCAAAAGCACAAGAAATTAAGTGGTACCTCCAAAAAACAAACAAAAAATTTAAAAAAGTCTACAAAAAACAAACATTAGAACTAAAGCAACAGCTACTGCAATATGCTGCCACCATGAGCGGTGCAATTCTAGAACAGATCCCAGCAATCTAGTGAGCACTTGCAATCTCATCCGCTGCTATTCCTCTCCTTGCTTTGTTGTGCATCATGTCTGTTCTGCCGGTATGATTCCTTCAACCCCCCATTCCATGTCGGAACCTGTCAGTCAATCAAGATGCACGATGAATGAGTTTTGAAAATACTTTGTCATTTCACAAGTAGCAGCAGTGGCAAAATGTTAGTTTCTTTGGCAGGAATCATGGTGGTTTTTCTGCTCCCCTTGTCTCCGCTACAGGAGATTTGTGACAAATCTGTAATACTGGGTAGAAATCTACCACAGAAAACAGTGGGTGGTATTTTCGGTGGGTAATCTGAACTGCAGGTGGGGGTGATGGAGGAATGCTAAACATTTCTGACTGGTTCAATATTCCCTGAATTTTCTTTTCGTAACTTCAGTTTATCTCCTCTCCAGATATATTTTCTCTTTACTCCTAAATTTAACAGGAGTGAAACATTCTCTCCAAAAACAGAAGAGATTCTTAGTTAAGAAAAAAAAAAGATTGAAATCCCATCCCTGTGAACCTGAGAGCTTACTTCATCTTAACTGGTTGTACCACCTAACAGCCGTTGCTTTGCTTTGTGTCTTCCTTTCAAGGCTAAGACACTTGTAATTTTTGAAAGCGTCACTTAAAATATACTAATGACACAAATCCTTCCTTTTTTAAGTCAATGACATTAATCATTTCACTCTTGTTAAATCAGAACATTAAATCCATTTAATCAAGCCTTTATTCTCTTTGTGTGAAGTGTAGCACTTCTTTACAGTCTAGTAGCTGAATGAAATGGCTCACATCCATTTAGCAAAGAGAGCAACAGAAAAGCCTCCTTATGAAGCCAGAGTAGACTTACTTTGAGTGTGGATAAAGATTGGGTTATTCTGTTTGAAAACCTGGAAAAATATACAAGGAGGGTAGTTGAACCCCCACTGCTACTCCATTTAACTCTTTATTCAGTCTTCCACAGTTCTGTCATGTCTTACACAGCTGGTTTTACTTTCTATTTATTTATTTATGGAGGCAACTGCCAAGGTAAATAGCCTCAGTGTCTTTTTGTGGTCTAAAAGGAAGCATTATATTACTGAATCTATATGTATACCTGCATCTAGTGCTGGGCAAAATCTCAATCATTTATTGAACAACAGAAAAGGTCAGTAGCAGCGTTAAAGGCAGGCTAGAGTCAAACAATACATGTTTTCCTTAAAGGCAGTACATCAGTATTTAAACATTTTTACAAAATGCTAAGTAAAGTGTGAACTTGATTAGCATTTTTTTTTTCTGGTTTTCAAACATATTTTCACTTTTAAATTGTCATTATTCATAACATCTTGCAATTTGTATAGGAATTCAGTGTCTATTTCACAATTTTTCTAATTAAATCTGTTAATAATAATGTTTTGGAATTAATTTAATATGTTTATGTCTGAATTAAAACAGATGTGGTCTTAGAAATGTTCTACTGCATTGTGATATTTATCAAAACTATCAAAAGCTCTACAAGTCTGCATCTTGATTTTCTGACAGACAACACATGCATTTCAGTTTCTATGAAACAGGAAAATGATTGACAGTTTTCATTTTGTTTTCATGGACTTTATGTTCACTGCTACTGTTTCTGTTCTGTAGCTGACGAAGTCAACACAAGACTCAGAACTGAGTTGATGTAGTTGCTGAAAATGATATTTATTTCTTGATGTGTATGAGGACGTCATTAAATCATAATTGGGAAATACCTTTGCTTATTATTAAACTGTCCAAACCTCCAGCGGTAATGTTGACTCAGTTAATTATTAGTACTGATTATATATAAGGTGGCCTGTCTTTTTGAGAGCTTCCCTTCACTGTGTCAGTGTTTTATAAACACTGATCAGCCAGAACATTAAGAACACTGAATTACAAGTTGATTACTGTAATATTGCTCATCTCATTACAATGGAAAGGTTTGCATAGAAAACCCACATCTTGGCATTCACTCGGATGCTCCATTGACACTCGCTGCCCACCCATCTTCCATCCTCACTAAGATGCATCACTGAAAAATATACAGCTTAGGATGGGTGAGTCATAAGATTGTAATATTGAATTGGACTAAGTAGTCATAATGCTATTAGTGTATAGCAATATGTGTATTTTTATGATTGCTTAAGCTTTAAACAGAAAAGTGGAGCTCGTTACTTTCTGCTCAATATGGCCCCTTTCAGAAATGCTTTAGTGTGAAGACATCAGTTTGTGTTTTTGAAAAACGTTTAAAAGAGATATTGTTACAGTAAATATAAGATAAGTCTTGGTGCCTTAAGGAGCCCCAGCAGCAGCAGGAGGTCTAACTACAGTCATTCGAGTTCTCGTTTCATTTCAGTTTCCACTCTCCCTCCTCGGTTATTTCACCAGCCATAGGAACACTTGGACACAGATTGGTAATATTAAGAAACTAGGAAAAAAATCCCATTGCTATTGCCTGTAGTTATGTGAACTCCTAGTAAAAGTTAAAATGCATGCATGTCACAGTCTGTTCTTTACTTTTTCTGATTTAATTGATTCATCTACATTGTCCACACACAGTTTACTTTTGGAGCAGCTGACAAGAATTTGATTTAAAGATCATTCTGATGATTTTAATACATTTATCAGTCTTGGAAACATAAAAGCCACTGGAAACACAGACAACATTCACAACTGAATACCAGACACCCCTTTATCATTTCATACTGGTGTAGTTTTGGTCATTACCCAGTTTTCTTATTTTTGCGCAGCGATTTGCTGAGGGCATTCTACAGTGTTTTGATTCATATCCATCAGTAGCAGCTTCTTTAACATTCAATAGAAGTAATTTTCTATATACTACATGTAGTGAATTGGTTGTCTTTTGAAAAAAATCTGCCAAGTTAGTAAGTTTTGGATTGATGTTTGGTTATAAATTTGTCATAGTCTTTTTAGAACTGATGTTGTCTGTTAGTGGGAAATTAAGCTCCCACCACACTGGTATTGGATCCTGTAATACTGGAGCACTTTTCTGTACATAAGTACAGAAAAGTGATGGGCACAGTGATCTAGAGCTCACTAATTATTTTATTCGAGTACATGCACATGATATTGGATTGATACCCGATGCTGGTGTAGGCATCGGCGCATCCCTAATAAAAAGGAAATGTGGTATAGTACGAGGTTTTTAGAAAATTAGATTTAAGCACTGACATTACCATTTATATTGATAAACTAAGAATTATATTAGTTTTGATCTAGAGCACACAAATTATTTTATTATTCTGGAAGAAAAGTATATGAAACATGTTAAGCCAAAATATTGTGTTTAAGAAAAGCAGCTAAGAATTGAGTATTAACAAAATATTAATTCTCTTATTAAATACTATAGATTATTTTGAATAGTTTGTTGTACATTACTAAATCCTTCCCAGCTTTCTTGTACTGATGCCTCCATCCAGATTCAAATGTCAAGCAAAAGATGGACACTCGTTTTGTTAAACTGCCTTTAATTAATCTGCCTAATACTCTGCACTCAATAAGGTGAAAACAAGATCATTCTGGAGTGTTCCTGGCACTACAGAGAGATGAGTTCCTGTGACTTAAACCTCTACCTCCAGGGTGCTCTTCACACATGACCTCAACACTTAGGGCGCTATGATCAAATAGACGCTGGTGGGAATGGATTCTCTTAAGTACTTGTTAAGTGCATTTTGCTAAGGAAGTAAGAGAAGTTAAAATATAGTTAGTGTTAAAAAAGAGAATGCACTCTTCCTTAATGCAATGGTCTGCACTCAGGCTATATGGACTTTTAAGTGTGAGCATATATACGTTGGTCCAGCCTTCAAGGGGGGCGAGGGGTGAGAGCGGGGCGTCATTTCCAGATTCTTTCTTTTACAAAAAGAATGTAGTGGTATGTCAAGGGAAAAGCCTTTTTAGAAGATGTTCATAAATTGTAGAGTATTTCCAATTTAAAACTGTCCAGCCATGTTGGGTTTAATGTAGTAAAGAAAACTGTCTGGCTGCTAGGGCGGTATCTCGCTGGGCTTAATGATATTAGAGGACCTTCAAGGTGCCTGGAAGTCTTTTCTATATCAGCAAAGCTGATCACCAGGAGGGAAGATTGGTCGACTGGAGACTAATCCGGAAATTTACCACAATGATTGTGCAGCTGCTGGGCCAAATCCTGCTGGATCCTTGTGCTGACACTAGTTCTTGTCGAGGTTAATAAAAAACAATATAATCTTAACCAAATTCCTCAAACTTGGCATGCGTGCACTCATTAGCTAAATTATCTTGGTATGCGTTGCAGTTTTGATCCTTGTTTTGACTGTGCACTTTCAGTTTTCATCACTCACCAGATAAAATGTTCAATGATTTTAACATGCTAGTGATCTATTTATTGTCCTTTCATAAATCGAAAGGACAATAAAAAAATGTGTTTTTGTAAAAACAAATTTTTAAATTTGTTTTTACAGTCTCACTTGTATAAAGAACCTTGAAAAGGTATTTATATGCTATAAACTTTTCAGAGTTTGTTTTAACAAGAATGAAGCATAACAATAAAGCGAATCAGTTTGCTTTGTGGTTCTAGAGGATTAATTTATATAAAGCAAATTAAATTCTGCATATCAATTCAGGGGAGCTGAACCCAAACGCAAGACCCCTTTTAGTTTTTATTTGTAAACAGAGTAATTTTTAAAATATGTATTCTTTTTTCGCCTCCTGTCAATTATGCATTACTTGTTTGTTCTATTGAATAAAACTTTCAAGGCAGTGTGAAAAAAGGAATATAAAGGGAGACATGCAAAAAAAATAATGAATAATGTTATTTTCAAACAAAGTGTTTGTGGTTTTCTCACAAACCACATTCATTTAGCTGTTGTGTCAACCACAGTGGGTTTATGATTGGGAAAGTGGTACCAGATTATCATATGAACTCTGCTCTCCCACTCCCCCCTGCAGCATGTCTCAGGAGACGATGCAGGAAGTCTTCCTCATTCACACTACAAGTTTTGCATTAAGGCAATTACTAAATAACATTGCAGTTGTAGAAGTCATTTTTGTGTTCTTACTGTGGTGGCGTTTATGTCGCCTTGATGCACAACTTCAGAAGAAGTATAAAATTCTGCTTTACTTACCCCACCTTCGTTTTTATTTTCTTGTAATTTCTGCTAGCTCCCATTGCAGGAATGGGTGGGGGGGTTGAGCAGATGCAGGTGGATGTATATTTATGAGGGGGATGTGTATTTCAGGGCGAAGCAGCGCGTTGTGAAAGGTGACCTTGTTAGATAAAAGGAGGGCTCGAAAGCCAAATGATGAAAGAGAGGGGGATCATCCTGGGCTCATTAATGTGGATTTGAAGGTCAGGTAATTATAACAATAGATGTGTGGGCTGGCTTTGGCATCTGGTTTTGTTGGTTTGTTATGGCGGTGACAAGCGTGCGGAGGAGAGGGATTAATCACGGTGACACCACCTTGTTGTCACTTCGATACATTCTGACATAACATAAAGCACTGCAGTTCTTGAAGAAAGGTGTGAAAACTATTTATTTCTAATTACAAGCAGTAAACGTTGTCCAGTTGAAAGCATTTTTTTTTATATGTATATTAATCTTTTTCAGTAGGTTTTTTTTTTTTTTAGATTAATTTTCCTTCCAAAATCAACTTGTGAAAAATGTTTCCCAGGCTGATTAAATTTATTGGAAATGATGTAATGGAGGTAAGAGAACTTGTTTTTGTCTCAGTGTGATGTAATAGGAATTATAGTACTGGGATAAACTCCTTCTAGTCCAGTGGTGAGGTTTTATCACCATATCACTACACTGCTTAACCAGGGGCACTTTAAAACATTTGCAGATTTATACTCTTGCAATATTACTTAATGTTTGCACAAGATTCACACTCAATATTTCACACAGCAATGTTGCTGTCACTTGTCACTGAAGCCTTAAAAAAGAGCACATATTAAATATTTTATCAGTAGTAAATCTTTTATTTTGACTACTTGGATCAAGATGATGCTCAGGTGGTTTTGTATATATTTGTTATTGAGATGTTAGCTTATCCACCTGGCATATTTGAGTGTGATATTTTCCTCATTTGTTTGAATCACAGTTGCATCATTGTGAGTAAATCTGCTTCTGTGATGATGCCAGCTCTCCCACTAGTTTGTCTAGCTCAGTCGGTCTCCTCAGGGGCTGCTAAAAGCAATAAAGAACAAAAAATGCCAACGAGTATTATCAGGCAGGGCTGCATCTGTTGTGTGACATGCATTTTTAATGTGCAACAAATAAGAAATACTATTGATGCTACTCCTCTCTCGTTTCTCAGTTGATGGCTCATTTAAGTTTTATTTCTATTTGTTCGAATTTCAGCCGAGACAAATGGCGAAGCGGTCCCTCGTCATTAAAGGTTAGAATTACTTCAATAAAACACAGAGCTCCTAAAACATTAGATGGCTCGCTCTAAGTATCAAATTCTAGCTCCAATTGCTCCATTTGGTGTGTAGGTGCAGTGTGTGCAGGATCTTGTGTGTACATTTGTATGTCTGGTGAAAAGCCACACAATTTCAGGACTTGTTAAGACAACAGTTGGAGTGGAAAAGCATGTGTGTCTGTTTTTTGGTTTGAAGGAAAGGGAAGAGCTGGAAGTACAGGACAATGTTCCCCTGAAAATAAAACCCCAATAAAATAACAAAGCTTTCATCAACTAACTGTCTGAACTTCAACACACTGACCTTACCTGTTAGACAAAAAAAAAAGCATATCTAACAACCTTTGCCAGTCCAGTCTTTAAATTATCTGTTAGTTTTCAGAACCATTTCTTTATTGTTGTAAACTTTCATTGATATGCTTCCTGTAGATGCAATGGATGTTATGTTTATTTTAGTTCCTGCCACTCCAATTATTAAGTTTCTGGAAAGCTTGCAAGTTTAGTCAGTTTATAACTATGACATTTCATACAGGCAGTAATTGAAATTATGCAATATTCAAAATAACCATTCAAGGATCATAGATTTGTGGCTGTTTTTTTTAAAATCCTTAGCCTGCTGAATTTTGTGTCTGAACTGTAAAATAAGCAGGTGAAATAATCAAATGATAAAATACCGTTCAGCCTAAAATTAGTGGAGTGCCTGTTATCTGCTCAAAACATTGCCATCTTTGTGCTTCCTCTGACTTCCTTTTAAACATTTTACTGAAGCTCAACATGGCTAGCACTGTATTCTTTCTTCAGTCTCTACTACACTAGAGGGTGTCAGCTCAACTTGGTAGAGATTAAGAAACTTGCTAATTCTACATCTCTAATACACATGCAATAGCATGTGTATTAGATAGTTGTTAGTTGTTTCTTTGTCTGTTGATGCAGATCGGATTGGTTTAGGCTTGTTAATTTCTTTTTTTTTTTAATGAAATGTTATCTATAGTGCAAGTTCAGATGAAATGCATTAAATTTGGTCAGATGTAGGTAGGCTGCTAGCATTACACCATAGTGGCACTTCTGGTTCCTTTAAAAAAATATATTGCACCAAGATATTAGAAGCAGACCAGGAAATCTGCACCAAAATCTTGTATTAGTTTCTCTTCCTTTCCTTTTTATCCCAGAGTCACAGCAGAGTATACTCTGAGCTGATTGAGAAGCACGCTGAGGAAAAGGCATGTGCATTTGACAAAGCATACTGTGAAGGTTCAGTTAAGTGGACCAGACCAGAAGGTAGACAGTGGATCTGTTTACTGCCTTGAGGTTTTGTGGTTATGCACTAGAGCTTTCAAGTTAACAAGCATGATCTAAGGATGAGCTGACAACACCAAACACGCAGCAGTGATCAAATCCTAAGTGCTCTCTGTGCTAACACAATTGAGGCATGTAAGCTCTTTGTTTGAATGATTTGAAGATATCATGACATAGTAAGATGATTTGGAGATTTAAATCAGACTTCAGCATATTCTCCATATGGTCACAATAAAAAGAAACACCCCTGTCACAGTCATGGATTAACATTCTGTTATTTTTGCTTGATTTGAAGAGTTACAACAGTGGTATCTAGTTTCTCTCCCTAATGTTTAGTGTTTAAAGGGAAGACAGGAACTTCTTGTCCTCACAGTGACTGTGCTGGCATGAGTTTGATGGACCAACAAGTCCTTACTGTCCCCAGGCAATCTGGGGAGCATTTCCACTGGGATTTATGACCCGTACTGTGGTTACCACAGGGATGATGCCACAACACACAGTTACAAGTTAAAGCCTACTCTGCTTTCCTCTCATTAACTAGGTCATTGCAACGCTTCAAGGCTTAGCTCTGTTGCTAAAGAAATATTTAAGTTCAGAACTCTCATATATACTGCTTTATTTTGTTTAATGTGATGGGTTGTATTTAGTTTTTGTTGAGCAGAAGATGTGGTTTGGCCTGTGTTTTTTTTTTTTTTAAGTTTAAATCTATCTTGGGGGCAGACCCTAAAAGAGCGTGGTAAACTCAAAAGTCCATTAACCATTTATTCCAAGAGACAGCTCCACATGTGGACACTCAGCCACTAGAAGAAATAGATAATGGCCTTCTGGTAATACTAATTGTTCACTCTCCCATTGCTTTCCTAAAGGCATAAATGTGTTGATCCCACACAAGATGCTCAGTCTGAGCCCAAGGCAAGCAAAACGGCACGGAAAGCTGCTTTATAATTAATACACACAGTATAAAATATTGATTGTGAGAAAGATGTGGCCAAATATGGATTCTTTTTTGTTTGGATTTGCACCAAGGATAATAACCAGGTATTGTTTCATTCTTGAGGAGAAGCAAATCTGCATTCAATTTCAGATTTTTATGTCTTCTGTGATGGTGTGTCTGTTGAGGAAGTAAAAAGTCAACACATCGCTGTTTAATGTGATCTAAACCTCAATTAAAAAGAAAACAGCAAATCTTTTAAAAGAAGATAAATAATATTTGTCATAATGATATGGTTGTATAAATGTGTAATAATCACTGGAGACCTAGCTTTCAGAACTAACCACCACATTCAAAAGAACATTAAATAGGAGTCAGTATAAACTGATTAATTATGGTCAGTGGTATAGTTTTTTTGACCTGATATTTTCTCAGTTGGATTTCATTACAGAAGCTGTGGTCTGCATAATACTTTCAAAACATAAAAGGGATCTCACTGTTGAAAAATGTAAGTCAGGAGAAGGGATGAACGAATGAGATACACCATAAAAAGTGCAGAAAGACGCTATCAAGTCGAGTAAACATGGCATGACACTGACATGACCACAAACTGGACTTTGATCCAAAATCTATGAAAAACTCTAAGAAAAGAGTTATGAAGGCAAATACAACTATCTCCCATACATTCATTTATATTGGCTATTAGATTATAGATTGCCAAGATAATTTGCCCTAAACACTTTTTGATATTTCTTTAAAACATTTTTGGACTATAATTCCATTCCATTAAAGAAATGCCTCAGCAAAGTTTTAGTTTGAGACTTGAAGATTTTTTTTCCTTAAAAATTAAATTTATTTTATTATTGAGATGTACAGGTTATAGGCCAAATAAAGTTCTAAAATGTGTTGTGTTGGCCTTGTTTTTTATGTGTTACACAAACTTGGTGTCTTAATAGAAGAATAGAGACATATCCACTGTATGTGGGTTGAGTGCACAGATTCTGTGGGTTGGTAGCATCTTTTTGTTCTATAAGACTAGCCACCACTACTTGTTTTGATTATTAAATTTGAGGTTACAGCAAGAAGTGCACATTTTTATTTTTATTTTTTTCCTGCTTTCATTCTTATTAAAAAGCCACAACAATGAAGTAAGAATCTCTCTCCTATTGACAGAAACATACCCAATCATAAGTAGACAGAAATCCTCTTATATCTCAACCCCAAGCTCACCCTTTACCCTGCTATCACCATGCTGCCTTGCATACATATACATGCAGAAGAGTTGTGTCTGATTAGCAACCACATCTCAGATCTCTGATTAGGAGTGGAGTAAATGAAGTGCCCCCCTCTGGCATGCATTTCCATAATGTCAGGTAATTAAACCCCAGTGTTTTAATAGCTCAGGAATAAGGAAGGCTCCCCAAGAGACCAGACAATGATGATAGATGATGTTGAAAAACAGTATGCCACTGGCTTGGGTTTGAGCTGACTTTGAAAGTGTTGGATTTTACTGAAAATACAAATGTGCCATAAAGTTTGATGTTTAGGCCAATGCCTAAGCAGAAATTCAATATATTTCAGTTTTATATCAGTGCATATCAATGTAACACAAAATAATTCCATCTTTTTTCTGTTATTTTACAGCAAAGACTTTGCAATAGAGATTATGTGGTATCCTCCTCCACCTTTTACAGCTACAGTGTTTTTTTTTCTCTCTTCTCATGAAAAAGGAGGTGGCAGTTATCAGGTCATCGTGCTATCTTGCTAGAACACAAAAGGGTGGCTCAATTATAATAATATTAAAGGAAATTATTATTTTTTTTCTCCTAACAATTCTTGTAAAAACTAGATATGTCTCCTGACTAAAAAGAAAAGAGTCAGATTTTTCCAGGAAATTTACCACTCTCATTTACACAAAGTTGTTCAGGAACGCATGCACATTTGAGTTATGCGCTCTTTGTTGATGGCTGACAGATTCCAGAGCTAAACAAAGGCTGTGAGAGCATGAGTGTCTTTTTTACCACAGAAAAACCTGGAGAGGTGCTATTGTAAACATGACAGTGGATTGTCAGTACATCCCTGTTTGAGATGTTGCTTTATGTGCGTGTGAGTTGTGATTCTGTATGTACGCACAAAGACCACACAGATGCGCAACAAAAGCCCTTTGATGAATGAAAAACCTGCTGTAGGAAGGTTTTCTTTGTCAGGCCCACTCATATTTGTGGGTCTGAAATGAGAATAATGCTTCCACAGAATCCAACAGAAGCAGATTGAACTCCAGATGTCACTTCCTTTATGTAAATTAGGCTCTAAAAACACTAATAAATAAGGACTTCTTTGATAATGGCTCATGGCTGTTATCTGTTGATGGGGGGAAAAAAAAAGCATTTTTGACTAAATAAGCTTTTGAACAGCTCTATCTGAAGATAATTAATCCGATGTTGTGAAAAACCTTTCTTTTAATCTCTGATGTATGAACTACTACTACTGTACTACTTCAAGCGTCAATGCTACCTACTTTGAATTTCATAAAATAACAAATGTACCTTAAAAAGTCTTTTAATCTTTCTTGTCGTATGTGAAAATGGATTACTCAAACGAAAAGGGAAAAAAAATGGGTTAATTTTTAATGATGCTCTACTTGGGTTTCCTCTTGCAGAATTGGTATGTTATGTGTCATTCATTAATGTCTGCCAAGGGATAAGTGTTTATGAGCTGAACTGTCTTGTATTTGCTTTGCTTTGCAGATATATCAGATCAAAGAACTGAGCCTTATTAATAAATGCCACAATCATTTTAGTAATCGATGCCTTTTCACTGAAACATGTTTTATGCTCCTTATACATAAGTCTCACATGCAGCTTTCAGAAAAATATATGCAACTACTATTTTAAGTCATATAGACATTTTTGTGCTGAGCACAACTAATGTAGTAGGAAAAGAAAAACCTCAATCATAATTCACTGTCAAAGAATGACACATTAGCTGCCAAATGGCTGAAGTAGTTGTTCAACTAAACCACTTTCACACACAATAACACATTTTGTACGTTTGAGATGTGACAAACTATTGGCTCATATTCATGTAACAATTGTTGGAAGGTAGTAAGCATCAAAATACAAACACTTGTTTTGTTTGGCACAGCTCATGAAATGTTTGATTGATTGTAGATTCAACTAAAAAGCAAACTATTTTTGTTGGTTTTTAAATGATTTTCACCATTGCCATCTAAGAGTAATCATTGATTTTTTTTTTCTTTTTAGTTTTCCTTTTACAACTGGGAAAGTATAATCTGACAATATTTGCTATAAGGTTAAATAAATTATACGGTGGAAAAAAAAAAAAATTGACAGTTTATGCCTTTGAAACATTGCTGATGTTGTTATGTAAACTATACTGAAAAAGTCTTATTGATATTTGGGTACTTGTTCATATGCATATTGACTTTTTTTTCTCCTCTCATTACAGCAAACACCAGTCTTCTGGGAGGAGGTGGAGGTGAGTAATATTAACATTTAAATATATGTAATGTTTGTACGTAATTCCTTTTGTATATGAATAGACCAGCCTAAAATGTTGTATGGCTCATTTAGAGAACTTCACAAATTATTATTTTTTTTTGCCTATTTTAAATCTAACTAAATGTTCTGTTAGATCAAAAATATTACAGAAGAACCTTGCTCTGTGCCACTGAGAGGTGGTCATTACTTTAGCAGCCTGCCAAAGAGCATTATCATCAAAGCAAGGAAGCAAACCCAAGGCAGCCAACTGTGGTGTGAGAATAATGGGGAGGCAGGGAGGGGGTTCCTGCCCACTCTTCTTTTTTCTATTTTTTTTCTTCTTCTTTCTATGGTATTAGACATTTTCTGTGACATGATTGAGATAATTCTTCACCACTGTGACAACAGATCTGGATAAAATGCTCTAGGTTAAGAATGGAATGTAAATTTTTATTCCCACAGGGGATGTTTGATCATATGTGGGAATAATGTGATCTGCTTCAGTCTTGTGTATCCTACTGCATTTGCTGACGTGTGTAATACGTCTTCTGTCTAGAGCTGTACAAAAGAGCTTTCTTTTGTGAACTAAATAGCCTTTTCAATTTTTATGTTAAAATATATTTGTGGAAATTCTTTATAAACTGTAGGTTCACTGTGTTTCTTTTATGTATCTATCACTTTTTTATGAGTCATATTGGGTTTATGAATATTTATCTAAGAGCTAAGAGTTTATTAGTAAATTGTTAAATTTGTATGTATCAAACTATCAAGCTACAATGAACCCTCACCTATTTGAGATGATTCAGTATTCGCAAATCATCTGTTGAATTTTTTTTCTTTTTTTTTTCCTGTGGGATGTAATCTTGATTATTTACGAAAAACTCCCACTGATTTTTTTATATTTTTTCCGTTCGGCATATTGTTTGAAAGACAATGCAGCTTGGAAAGCTGAAATAACTAGGTGCAGTGCCATTCATTTTCTTTGATGCTAATTAGCTGTACCCTCGAAAGGAAATAAGGAAGACTGTAGATTTTAACTTAGTAGTGCTAAAATGGTTTCAACTCTGTATAATAAAGTGCATCTTGGGTATGAACTACTTAAATCTTAATTTTTTTATTGGAAATCACGTATTCATGGATTTCAGCTATTCATGGATTGCTGTGGTTCCTCACCCGTTAGGGTGACCAGATTTGGCTGCGGGGGGGGGGGCATTTTTTTAGGTCTGAAAAGTAGGACATGTCCAGGAAAAAGAGGACGTCTGGTCACCCTATCACCCGTTGAACAACCTGGTGTTCACTGTAGCTAGCTTTTAGCTGGCTGCCTAGCTAAGAAGCCTATCGACAGTGCAGAGCACAGGAGTTAATCAGCCATGTTCTTTGTTAGAATGAAGTAAATATCATTCTAACATCAGCAGACTATCTAGTTAGCATTTGACTGCTAATAACTAAATTTTAGAGCTTTCTTCTCCAATGCTATACTATTTAGCTGTGTAAGTTATTTAGCTATATTAGCTATGTTACACTTAACTATGTCATTTACTGTGGTAGCAAACTGGTTATCTCGCTTGCAGTTTAGGTTGCTATTTAGTTACGCTATCTTAATCACTATGTAACTATTTTTGCTTTAAAGCTTTTCTCACACTCTACCTCAGTCTAGCTAGCTGTCTACCTATTTTGTTGGTGAGTAGAAATAGACAGTTTAAGTATCTAGCTAGGTTTCCTGCTTACCTACCTTGCTTTCAATTATTGAGCTTGCTCTCTAGAATGTTGTCTAGGCATTCAGCTATCTAACTTGCAGTCTATCTTTATTCCTTGAGGACTGCATTGCCATGTAGCTAATTAGCTTGTTGCAATCATGTTTACTGTTGCTGCTTTTGCTATCAAGCTATTTCATTGTCTAGCTTCCTATTTAGCTTACGATGTAGTACCATTGTTCACTGCTTTGGCTATCTTGCTTGTGCTTTGGCTTGGTTTCCCTCTCTTGCCACATTTTCTTTTAAGGTTTTGTTGGTCTCCTTTATTTGACAGTTGTCAGATAGGAAAGTGGATTGTGAGAGAGCAGGAAGACGTGTGGCAAAGGTCATTGGACCAGAATTCGAACCAGTAACAACCGCATCAAGGATTAAGCCCTCCATACATGGGTTGTGCTTTACTCCTAAGCCACTGCCACATCCCATCGCTTTCCACATTTGACAGGCTTTATGAAAAGAACTTTAAGAAACATGTTCAGTAGAAAATAAGCTGAAAATAAATACCGTTACTTTCATGGCAATTAATAATTTATTTGTTTGTGTTTATTAAGGCTTACCACCTGGCAAATATGAATTATTACAGACAAAGGCTGAGCATAGAAGAACTTCAAAGCCTCAGCATAGTTTAATGCTCAGTGCACATGCTGTCAGAACATGAAGCTTCTCACATCTCATCATGCTCCTTGGAGTGGGCCTTATCTTGTCTGATAGATGGTTAAGGGTGCTTGCTTGCAGTGTGGTTTCAAAATCTGTCACTCACAAGAAGAGACCCTCCGCATACGACTACTTTAAGAATTTCTGTGATTGAGAGCGAAGGTCACAAACATACATCTCCATTACCAAGGTAGGCCCTCCAAAACAGGGTACACTGTTTTTCTGATTGGTGTCTGTCTCTGCTGCAGTCAGATCTCGGTATTGATTTGCCATGTACAGAGAAACAAAACAAGGCAATTTTCTTTTCTATTATATTCTCATTACCGTCGCATTGTGGAATATCACCTTTTTACAGTTTCTCAAATCTGTGTTGTCGATTGATCCAGTTTCTTCTTCATCTAATAATAGGTGTTGGGGTTTTGCTGATTGCTCTGTTTCAAAACAGTATCTGCAAATATCAAGCTGAATTTATGGTTGTCAACACTGGAATGTGAGATCCTTTGTTTCAATTAATGTCATACTTTGCAAGGAAACATTTTCACCTGATTGAGACCTGCAGCTGTGCTTATTAATGCCTGAGGAATTCTAATTGTAGCTACAGACCTTTTTTTTTTTTTTCCAGAGCAAGCGTCTTTTCAGTTTTAACTGACTTCAGGTAATGCCTTTCCTGCTACATATCTAACACAAAACACAAGGTTAACTCATAAATGCTGACGCTCGTACTTCTTTCAATAATAATCAGCAAAGCAGGTCGCAGAATTACATATTTTTTATTTTTTATTTTACTGCTTTGTAAAATCATTTATAGTAATGTCAAATTATGCTAATTAGAAACAGAGTAAGAGTTAAAATGTTATGTTTCTTTAAAAAGAACCTGCACCTTTAGTTTATCAGCACAAGGCCAAAAGAGGTTTAGCTTTTCAGTGTCTTTTCCACTTAAAGGTGCCTAAAAACTAGACAAAATTGTTGTCTCTGTTGCCCTGCCCAGTCTCTCTACCTCTATCTGTGGCTTGGCATGTGAAGACCTCCTGCCTTGGTGGCAGTGAGGATCGATGGGAAGAGGAGATGTGCTCTCATATAGGGTCCTCCTTATCTCCCAGCTGTCTTCTCTGGGCTCTAAAGAGGGCCAGTTTCACAGCAGGATGATCCATCATGCTGGCCTCACACACCTGAGCTGTGCTTATTTTCTCATAGCTGTGGAGGTGGGCCTCCTGCCAGGAAGTGAAAACTGGACAAAGCTTTTACTCTGGTTACCTTTGTGCCTAGACCCTTTTTTCCATACTTTTTAAATATAGACATGTTGGTTTGGACATGATTTTTCAATTTTCTTAATTCCATAAATGAAAATCTAAATTGTAAGTGAAATTATTTTAAGGATCAAACATCTTGTGAACATCTTAAATGGAACATTTTACTACATTCAAGCCATTTTTCTTATGAAGAATTATTTCAGACATGAATTTAGAGAATGGGAATTTATTATTTTGGAATATTGTAGGCAACATTAAACTTGATCATTACCTTGGCCTCGTTTGATGATTTGTCTGCTGCTGCCTGCCATTAAAAGGTAGCCAGAGAGGTGACACATGGGCTGAACATTTATCGCATTATGTAATGTGTTTTATAGATGCATTGGGCTTTTTCAGAATTTCAATTTAAAATGTGTTAAAGCTTGCCACAAGTGCACTATTGCCGGGACCATGGGCTTCCCTCTTTCTTTACAGTAAATGCAATGCACTATATTATTGGCTTCACCATCTAGAAACTGGTCCAACTACTGTCTTTATAGTGGGGAGACATGAGGGGTTCATTTACATACACTTAAAATTGTGAAAGCAGATGCTGGGCCAAGCGGTCACAAGAAGGAACAGATTCAGAGTGGAACGTGAGCCAGAACAAGTTTTGAGCAAGTGTGTACGGGATTTAAACACATATGAACATATAAACTGACACTTGTCCTGCTGTGTGCTTAGATTAGTGGCTTAAATATAACATCAAAATTATCAGTATCGCAATATGTACAGATCCGACCAGAAGGACATTTTTTGAGTAAAGCTCACTCTGAATCTTGCTCGGAAAAATGTTACGCTGGATGAGTTGCAGCTCACAGACGCAATGTATATCAGTTATTTGTGGGACAGAATTTATGCAAATCTTACTCAAATTTAGCAGCAATCATTCAATAATATTACCTGATCTCATGCTACGCTTTGCAGATGCTCTGTCTGCACTGACAAAGATTTACTCACCTCATAAATATTTAACTAAAGCTGCAGCAAAATAAAATACCTCTTCATGGTGCAGTAGAACATTGAATTCCACGCCCATGACCCCAATACACATGTGTTATTAAAACTGACTGCCTGAAAAGTGCAGCCAGTTCTCTGTTACCTCCATTATCAAACTGGACCTGGTAATGGCCTGCCTGGTAATAGAGACATGATAGGAGTTGATTTTATTTTAAATGGACTTAATTTTCTTGCATTTAAACCTATCTAATAGGTTGTTTTTTTTAACACATTAGGATACCTGGCAAGGTAGGAAACAGTGTGACAGCAGTCATACTTTTTCAATCACATCATAATGTATTCTAAAACATAGAGAACAATGTATGATTTTGCTTGTTACCTCCTAGAGCACTATAAAAATAATGAGGGTCAGTGATAATAAAGCCTTGGGATTTTTTATTTTAATTACTTTTTTCATATTCCTGGTGTTTGTTGTTTGAGACAAAAATAAAATAAAAAAAATATTAGATTCATACACCCCAAGGCTCGATTGCATCCTTAGAAATCACTGATGGGAATTCATGGGATTTCAGCTGTTCACTCTTAGTATTGTGTACGCAATGGGGTCACCCAAAATAGTACTGTTATGTGTATTAGATGTGTTGGTCTCACCGGGATTCCAAGCATACATTGAGGGAAATAACAATGATCTCTGATAATAGCATACTAAATGAGGCCTCTGTGAATAGAGGGTAATTATGAATAGTACCAGGTTGTCTATGTGATGTGTGTCACAGCATGGCTGGGTGCTGGTACAGTCCCAAAAGGAACAAACTAATGTAAACATTATGTTGCCTACCCTTCCCTTTTCTTTCCATTTGTGCCTTTCTAACACACAAAATCAAGGATTCAAGCTCATATTGAACCATGTAATGATACCATGAAGCCCTGTGAAGGCTGTGTGAAGAGAGGGAGCTCCCCTTGCCTTTGATGTGTCTATCTTGAAGGGGAATTGCCTCATTACAATTCTAACCAGAACCATTGGCCATTTAGCACTAGGCTTTAACTAGACCACCCATACAAATCGTTCTTCTAAGGTTGGGCCTCCTTTTTCTTCTCCAGTTGAGCAGCTGGGCTCAATATGGGGTTGTTTTCTCTGTCCATGAATTCACCAGCGTTTGTCACTTGTGTAACAGTCTGGGGAATAGTGAAGAGAAAACTACTTTAAGTTTTCCAAATCAGTTGCTTGAGTCAAAATAATATTTGCAACATTTGAGGTTAACTATGCTTCATACCATTTCATGTGTTTTTTGATGATACTCATGGGTTCTTCTGTGCTTTACCTTCTTTAGTAGGTAAAGATTTCATGTGCTGTATGTAGACTCGCATTGACAAAAATCATAGTTGATAACATTTCTTAGAAAACTACTTACTACTCTGCAGAAGGAATGCATCCTACATTTTAGCTGTAGAGTCCTAGATCAGACTTTTCAGTACAAAGTGAGAACCTAGTATATTTATCTAAACAGAAAAAAAACATCAACAATGCATGTTCAGCAGATCTATTGTAAGACTGGCTCTCGGTAAAACAGTGCGCTCCAGTGTGCCTAAAGGAATGTTTCAGTTTTAGACATGTTTGGATAATCCTTTATCAAGATTCCTAAGTGCTTCACAGTGCTTATCTATATCTCCATTCGTTATGCAAAGAGATCTGTTTTCTTTTCCTGTCACCTCCAGGTGAACCATTATCCTCTGTCTGGGTCCTGCCTGAGGCTTGTTTATTGAGTAGATTGGAGGGGACCAGGGCATGGGGCTTTGCACAGGGGAGGGGTGTGGGTTCAGATACGGCAATGGGTGTTGGGTGACAATTTGAGCTAGGTGAACTCACGGCCCTTACACAGCTCCCAGGATGCCCCTACACTAATCATTCAGAAAGGACATTTTATTCTCATAAGTTATAGATTGCACACTATGCTAGACTGATAGTCCTCAGTTCACAGATGGTAGTAACAGTCATTAGCATAACTTATGACAGTGAGAGCGTATTTCCCCACAGAGTAGCCTAAATAATGTAAAATGATAAATTGAATGCAAAGATTCCTCAGTCAGCGGGACACCCTTGGGATTTACGTATTTCCTCGCATTTAGTGTGGAGTTAGTTACACTCTGCTCTTTATCCAGCTTTTATTTAGCCTGTATTGTTCCACATTTTCTTTAAAGTGTGTTTGAGGCAGGACCAATTTAAATATGTGTCAGTCCTTCTCTTTGGGATTAGCTCTGCAAATAAAAAGCTGTTTGTGAGGTAAACAGACAACATAAACACATATTTATTCTTTTTAGGCTTTTTGGTTCGGGGAAAGTGAATGTGTCCTTACTCCTTATGAAGGTATTCTTTTGTTATGGCGCTATATAAATATGGGAAAGTTTTTTTGCATTAATTTGCAAGTGGTACGAATATGAAATAAACTAACTTAGCTAAATAATAAAAGAACCACTGAACTGTCAAATGAAGCCGTGGTTCCCTTCCTTTAAAAAAAAAAAAAGAGGATATTATAATATGCTGATAAGATAACACAGCTCCTCTTGCCTCACTGGGGGTAGATTTCTCAGTCTTTGAATAAAAGGTTTATTAATTTCTTTAAAGAATATTCTGAAAAAGAACATGATTATAACCACAGTTTTCAGTGACCTCTAGGTTCCCAAAAAATTGGAAAGTTAAGCTTTTTGGAGAGTGTAGACAAATTTTTAGATCACAAGACAACACAGGATTTCAAGCTTGCAAGACTGAGACAAATGAGATTTTGCTGATGTGTTTCAACAACTGAAATGGTTTTAAAAGATCAAGTGTACAATAGCCCATTCCGGTTTAGAACAGCAAATAGTGGTCTTTATGCACCGTTTTACATTTTCCCTAAATATCAAATAATGTTTTAGGGAATTGTTTTAGTACACAATTATTTATCTTTTTATTTAATATTTGAACTAGAGAAGACCAAATGCAGTCAATTTCTTAAGCTGTGAAGCAGCTGCTTAGTGGACATTAGATCATGCCCAGTAAGAAGCTATGAAATAGATACCAACCTTAACATTGTTAGCTAATTCTTAGTTAGCTGCATAATTGCCAACTGGCTTAAAAACCATTTAAATGGGCGCGGCGGTGTCATAGGGGTAAATCACGACCCCGTATGGAGGCCGTAGTCCTTGACGTAGCTATCAAGGATTCGAGTCCCGGTCCGATGACCTGTGCTGCATTTATTCTACTTTTTTAACAACCACTTTCCTGTCTGACAACTGTTAAATTTAGGCCTGTCCTGGAAGGACAATCTATACTGTTAGCTCATTCTCACTAAAAGACATGCTTCCAGATCACCTTTGAATATGTTTTAGTCAATTTAGGAAATAAAGCTGGAAATAATTCTTTCTGTCTTTAATTATAAAGGTGTTCTAATTTATATCCTGTATAACATTTTAGCCTAACATATGTAATATACATTTTGATATCATTATTAAAACGTAGATCTATGAAGGGTAACATTTTTATTTATATGTTCTCCTAGACAATATTATAATTCTCATAATGAATAATTGACAATTATAATAATTCAACTGATGGTTCAGATCACGCTTTCAGAACAGATCGTGCAGTGACAAGTCGCTAACAACTGTTAGCAGCATTCCTAAAGTGCTTATAATCTGTTCAAATCTTGTCTCTTAAACTCACAATTAGATTATTACAAGTGAGTACCCAAAATGCTCCCACAAATGATTTATAATGGCGGGAGCTTCTTCAGTGCTTAGGTGTTGTAAGTCAATCCAATAATTAGCTCAAATCAAGTCTGAAAATACAAAACTTCAAAATAAGAGTCTAAAATATAGTGTCATGCTTAAATCACTCGGTTTTATAAATAAGAGTTAAGAGTAGTTGAGACAAGTCACATACACACAGCAACATGATTGCTCTTTGTGACACAGACTTGACATTGCAAGATCTCATGCTTTGTTGCACATCTAATCCTTAAATTAAAAAAAAAGAAGAGGAACTTTGAAGCATTACAGTGTTTCCTGATCCAATTACCCAAGAGACCATTCCACGGAAATTAGCAGAACAAGGTCATCTGCTGGACTCAATTTTGTGACTGGGCATTGTGTGAAACATTTTAATCTAGCTCTTCATTCAGAATTGATAGATGGACTAATTGATGCAGAGTGATTGGGCCATTTATTTTATTCCACAGCAGTTGGTTCCATATTTAGTACTAGTGTTGGGAGTACAAAGGAATGGACGTGAAAAGTCGCCAGAAGTCCTAGTGACAAAGAGGAACAGATTCAAATGGCAGAGAAGGTAAAAAGGGCCATGAAGCTATCTGGAGCAACAAGACTGGTCACTTAGGTCGTGTTTAGTTTATGAGACATTAGGGAGTGCCTAAGTAATGTTATGGAGAGGTGTGTGTGTATGAATAAATGTGAGTGAAAGATGCATATGACTTGTATGCCTCTTGCTATCCTTCTCTTTGCCCATGAATCATTCATATCTGTCCCCATGTATAAATCAAGCTGCCGGTCTTTGCCTGCGGCTGTCGTGTCATTAGCTAGTTGATGGCATCGCTTGATCTTTGGCACTGCCAGTCAAGTGTGTTAAAGGGTCTACATTTTAACAGTGTACACATCTGAATATCAAACCATATGAAGGTTTTGCTTTCCTAGTAGCAAAGTTTTGAAGCTAAAAGAGGCACAATTATATAAAGGCATGTTTCTCCAAGAACAATAAAACTGTTTTGGAGAACTTTGAAGCATCTTAATTGGCGACTACAAAGAGGATTAGCTGATCTTTGTTTCTAGTGAGTTTTAGTATGCCCCAACTGAAAACTAAATTAAAAGCATTCACACTTCTTAAGCTTGTACATTTTTTCCCATTTTATATCCACAATGGTTGTATTTTATAGGGATTTCATGTGTTGGCAAAGCACAAAGTAGAAGATTATTGTGAAGTGGAAGGAAATTTATTATGGGATTTCAAAACGGTTTTACAAATCAAAAGCTAAAGTGCGCCATGTATTTATAGTCAGCCCCCCTGAGTCAGTACTGTGATTCCCCTTTAAATACAAACAGGGTTTTTGTGGTAGGTCTCTACCTGCTTTGCCCATCACTTTGCTGACTGTTTTCTGTTTTTTTTGGGTCTTAAACCAGGTTAATGATATAAATACCGTCACTTTTCCTCTTGTAGACGTACTGCTCCATCTGGAAGTCAAGGTTCATGCCTCCCAGGTGGGTTCCTGCGGCCAGGAACTTCAGCACATCCTCCTCCTTCATCTGAAGGACGTCTGAAGGCTAAAAGTTCAATCTCAGATGAATTGGATAGATATATTGTACATTGTTTTATTTTTTAAATATTTTAAAAACCATGTTCCTGAAAAAATTCTGTCACATAGCAATCCAATAAAATATGACAAAGTGCAGAATATCATATCCCTGTGATGTACAGTTATGGAACTGCTCTCTATTCCAGAAATATCTTTACGTTTTTATACTAACAAAGTGGCAAATTCCACTTGAGTTAAGGTTTCTTATTCTCCCAAATCTGTCCTTTAAACAGTGTATCATACCTCATTAGTTAGATTAGCTAGCTGAGCAAGTCATTCAGTGTGATTACATCTTCTGATTACAAGTTTAGAGGAATAGTTCAAGGATGATCGTGAAACCAGCCTGAACAATTACCACAGGGTTAGAAATCTGGCTATTTTTACATTAGAACTTATTTTTGTGCCTACAAGAAGGTATAAACAGGCAGTGAACCATCATAAATTCTCCGAATAATTTAGCTGAAAATAAATCTGATGGTGCAGTCAAGTCCTCCACTTTCCTCAGGGTTCCTTCTGTAAACATATTGCAGCTGCTTGTTTCACTTTGTGTTTGACCCAGTGCAACCCCTCTTTCTCTATTTTATAGTGTCTCTGTTCTGCCATCTCAAAAAGGGTGAGTCGTGTTCTGAAACCTTGCAACAAATATTCTCCATCCATTAACTTTTTTGCTTTGGTTTACCAAAAGATACTGAGTTTTTTTTTTTTTTTTTTTTTTTCTTAAGGTATGCACCACCTTCCTACCGACTGTAATTACAAAAACCAATTAGCTTGAAATATATGGAAGAATTTATCAACTTATTTCCATTTTTTTGTATTTGTTTTCATTTGCCTCTCATATGACCTCCTCCCAAATCTTTTCTTGTGCACCAGTATTTCTAGATCAGTTGTTAGGGAGTTTAGACTATTCAGTGCATTACCAACCCTGGTGTCAGAGCACATTTGTATCCTGTTTGGTCTTCATCATGCCTGCTTTTGGGGGTTGATCCTGCTCACACATCACTTCACTTCACTGTTTGTCTTTTTCATGCTTTTGTTTGTGTACGTTATCCTCTGTATGCAGGTCCCCATTACTGTACATTTTCATGACAGCGTGCATGAGTGCAGGAATGATTATGCCCATATTTCCACATATGACATGCCTGTGTCTGTCTGAATTTGTGTGTGTATCTCATTCAGAGATAACTGACTGCTGAGCTGTCCTGTCGACTGACTCAGTGGTCAGTTTTGGTCCTGCTGCCCCTAGCGATGCGTGACAGAGTGATGATATCTGACAAATGAGGAGAGTTCTTTGCAGGCCACTGCCTCATTCCATACTGTAATCTCAACTATTATGGCAAAAGCATGAGATGAGGTTTGAAGAGTTTTTAGCGTCTTGCTCACAAATGAGTCAGAGTTTGACAATATGTCAATTATAGGAAGGTTTGTTATTTGAAAACATGTATTTATGTGTGCATAATAATCACCATGCAAAGAGTACAGGACAGGAACTGTGTTTCTTGTTAACCCCCACTGTTATGACCTAATTTAGAGCAGTCGTTTGCACATATGGATGATGACAA
Source organism: Brachyrhaphis roseni (assembly GCA_903066815.1). NCBI lineage: Eukaryota > Metazoa > Chordata > Actinopteri > Cyprinodontiformes > Poeciliidae > Brachyrhaphis > Brachyrhaphis roseni. Next base: position 31,361 of record CAEFZY010016575.1, read on the forward strand.
ATTTGTTGACAATTTTATCACCCCAGTTAAAGATGTGTAAAAAGCTATACAATGAGTTGATTTTGTTGCTGAAGTATCATAATCTCTCACTGAGAATGTCAGAAAAATCCTTCCCTCCATTGTTTATGCCCACTTATTCTTGCAGCGCTGCTGGGGGGGTTTGGTGCCCATATCCAGCGGTCATTGGACTAAAGACAGTGCACAACCCTGGCCTGATCTACATTTTCATATTATAACGGACATTATTTATTTATAAGACAATAACTTCTCTGAGTCTTTGTTTTTGAAACTCTTAAACTCTTATGTTACGGTGGGAATGGGCCTTTTAAGTTGCTGTGAGAGAAAGGGAAGTAACATTTGAGCATTTTGAAAGTACCTGTTGGTTGGCTGATTAGTAAGACTTTTTTGACACTTCCTGTGCTGTGACTGACCTGCTACGGTGGCCTTTTGCCAACTAGTAACAAACTGTCAACCTATCTGCATCTCTCCTGGGCCAGCCTAGTTAGCAGCGTCTGACAGGCCACACGCAGACACGGACGGCAGAGGGAACTTCTGTGGAAGCTGTCATCTTTTTTTTTTCTTTTCAGACCATAGGCAGGAGGAAGAGATTATCTTCCTCTGTCTTTCTTTTTCTCAAACCTCTATATTTCCTTCACTATCAACCTGTTCCCTTGGTGAAGATCTTCACTTTCCCAGTGCCGGTTATGCCACTCTCAGCCAGAGTGCAGAATAAACAGATGGGTGTCAGAGGATGAAACAGCAAGTTTCCCCAAGGAGCAGAGCCTGTCGTTGTGTTAACTTTCCCACTGTTGCCTCCTGAGGACCACAGCAGCAATCCAAGTATGCTAGCTCAGAGTAACACCAAGACAAGCAGTTGGACTGAGGTGAAAGACTCTCCATGTGTCCTTCCTGAGGGAGAGATGAGCATTTATACCACAGGGATGATGCCTACTGCTCCACCTAATCCTCTTTTCCTAGACACTTCATTATCACCCACACTCTGCAGTTTCAGTTTTGTGTGTGCTGACATATCTCAGAGGAGAACTACAGAATTGCTTTTAAAGGTGGAAAGTGAAGAATGACTGTTGAAAGTGAGAAAGGACAGCGAAGATCAACGAGAAAGGATAATGTAGCGTGCACAGAGTAAAACTGTGGTTCTGGCAAAGAACAGGAGCCTCATGTTCAAAGTTCAGTTGGGTTTCCAACTGAAACATGGTGTACTCCTAAATCTAGTAAAAGGCCTATGCACATACAAATCGAGAAGCACAACACAGTGTGGACAATTTATTTTTTACATCCCAATCATGGTACATTTAACCACATGTGAGGGAATATCAGAAACCTCCCTGTACACGCCTCCTTTGAAATATGCAAATAGATGATAGAAAGCCTTGCATTTGTGAATTTCCTCACTGTGAGCAAAAAAACTTTGTGGAATGTTATGCGAAGCTCGTCTCCCTTTAATGTTTCACACCAATAACATGGACCACGGACATTATTGTAAAGGAAACCAGATGTGCACTGATATGATGAGATAAGAAAGACTTGTATGTGTATTTGCATAACTATTATAAACACAGAGGCGAACAATGACTTGGCACAGCACCCCATAACTGCACTGTAATCTTCTAAAAACTGAAAGTCATGCAGTTTAACCACTAACTATTAAGGATTTGATTCAGAACAATGGCAGCAATGTACCACAAATTCTGAATTTCAAATGATTAAACAATACAATAAGCTTAATTATTTGTAGTAGTTTAAAAAGTTTTGAAAGAAACCCAGCAGATTCCATCGAGTTATTAACTTGCAGCATTCACTCCCTCTGGACGACCACATAGTGACAGCAGAAAATCACTAGTAATGTGTCGTTGACTTTACAGAAACCCTTCAAACTGACCATGTACATAGTGACGGAAGAAAGACAACGGGAAGAAAACGGCAGAAGAACCTGGCTCAGCACGAGCAGCCAACTTTCACAACTGGCTGAAGGGTTGAGAAGATGGAGCAGATACACAAAGTTTTATAGTTTAAACTTCAAAAATCATGGATGTGCAGCTAAGAGATCTTCTGCCATCATGTCAACATGAACCGAAATCTAAGAGGAATGTTTGACCCCATGTTAAATATATGGCATGAAGAATTGGGATAGTGCTAAAGGTCAAAGAGGGCCCAACCCATTACTACTATTTTATGCCTAATAAATTAGTATAAATTGTATTTCTTGGTGGTGAGTGTACAAAAAATACAATTTTATACCTGGAAATCTTGCGTATATAATGATCTTTAGTAAACAAGTTGTCATGCTTTCCAGTACACACAAAACTGATTATTATTGAATCTCTTTCTCACACTCTTAGGCCTATGCAGAGATGTCTGCTGGGAAAAATACAAATTTCTAAGTGGGAGAGTTCTGCAAAGTCATTCTAAGCCCACTGAAACATGTCGGTTCTCTACTGTGAGACTCACATTAGCACATGCCATAATTGATGGAGGAGCCTACTTAGCGGTAATAATGGGCATGGGCAATACAGGGGGGGTGGTATCAAGGCATTGTTTTCAGAAAGCTCTAATTAAGCTTTTTCCTGTGATGCTAGTGTAGCACCAAGTGTCCAGGTTTAAAAGAAACACTTTCTAATTCTCTGATAAATACACCACATGCCTGTTTGTTTCTGCAGGGTTTCCCATGCAGAGCAAAGATAAATAGTTCATCAAACAGTAAGAGGCAGAGCTTATCTCCAGTGACTCTTGCCCTGCCTCTGATGAAACAGCAATCAGCTCTGTACCATAGGGAGCCACTGTGTGTGCAGTTGGTGGGTGGAAGGATGCTGCTTGCCTGGGAATGTTACACGTTTGAGGCCAGCTGGGACATTCCCACCAGCAGCCAGCTCCACCTGCAAAGCTGCAAACAAGCCCTCATCCCCCTCCCTTCAGTCTCCCTGGCCACGCATGAGATCGACACCACACTGACACTTTCTCAAGGGTCTTCAATCACCGTACTATTTTAGGGTGAGGTGTTGCGGCTGCAGAGCTTGCATACACTGTCTTAGGTGCTGTCTTTGAAGTGGAAGCACAAGAAAGCACACGCAGCTGTAGGGCTGATTGTGTCTAAAGTGAATTATTTGACCCCGGTGACAAGTAGAAATGTTGGTGGGATGCAGGTAAACAAGAAACCATTGACATTAATATTATCTCTAGCTGTTTTGCCTTGTCCTCCCTAAATTTTTACTTCAGCAAGTCAGCAGATACTGGATGTAAATGACAGAGAGAGTGTTTTCAGACAATTTATTTCACATAGCATTGAAACGGTAAGCCTGAAGGAAAAACGGCAGGACGGGGTGTGAATACGAGCCTCAGCTGACAGCCTAAGGGACACGTTTTTCCCCCTTGGTGGGTAGCCGAGAAAACTTCACTGAGCGTGACAATAACAGAATGCCAAAACATGGAATGGGCCAAATGAGCTGTGACTGCTAACAAAATAGCGAATTTGTTGTGTGGACATGTGTCTCCGCAGCATGTTAAACACTGCACAGTCTTAGAGACCGACAGGCAGGCAGAATAATTAGCAAACAGTAAAAGAGAAGACAGAAATGAAGAGTAGCAGAAACCAAACAACATAGCAAAAAATAAGTATTTATATTCATAGCACTGCAGTGTTTGAGTGTGTTGCGTAGCAATTTTTTTAGAGCCCACCTGACATTTGTCATGCCATATGGTAAATTTCCAGAGCATGAGCTATAAACCAGTGGAGTAGTTGTTTTTTCATCCCCTTGAGACTAAACAGCAACTCATGAGAACTAAAATAAGTTTGTTCCCGACATGCCTGTGTGTGTTACTGTTCCTATGGATTCTGTGTTATTCATGGATCAGGCAGGAAACCCACGGTTTCTCTACAAACCTGAGTGTGGCTCAGCTATTAAATGTTTTATTTACTGAACCTTGAAGAGATAAGAGGCAAGTGTATTAGGATGTCTGTCTGAGGACATCAGCATGCCTTTCATTGTGTATGCTTCCTTTTAGTGCTGATTGGTCATTTGGCATCTCTCTCCACCAAAGTGGACTCTTAGAGCAATTCAAGAAAGCTATAAGCATATGTATCCAATGACAGCGCTATTATGAAAAAAATGTATTGTACACAGCTTTTAAAAATTATTTTTATGTTCTATGTAATAGATTTTAGAGTTGCTTTTGAAGTCAGAGCCTCTTATATTTTAGGGGTGGAATGTTGCTTCTTTTTACATTTTTCACTCCTAATCTTCCTATGGAGCATGCCATATTGAGGAGACAAGTTAAGGAATAATAAGAGACCAGCTACATAGAAAATGGATCTGTACTGGGCAGCTTGTTAATTTCCTGGTGCGCTTCCTGAGGTGAAGCGCTCTTGGTGCGGATGCTGCCTTTGATCATTCACAAAGCATGTTGCATCAAGGTCTGCACTGGCACCCAACAGATGGTCATTAAATCATGCATTTTATTTTACTGGAGCGTTTTACATTCCTGCAAGATCTCTGTGGTTTTTATTGCTGCCATTGAAGATGGGTGCCATGCTGATGAGAAACAACCAGAGTATCTCAGTGAATTGCCAATAGAACTAATAGGGGGCAAAATGTGCATACGAACAGAAATTTAATCACAGCACTTAAGGTGTTGAGCATACCGCTTGTACAATTTTGTTGGTTCACATGCTTTAATTAAAAATCAGCTAATTTCTAAATTTGTATTCAGAAATAATGAAGCGGTTTTAATGCCTCTTCAAAAACCGGTCCATTTTGACAAAATGAGCAGTCTTTCTCTAAGTTGCCAGTGCATGAAAACCTGGTTAATCTTCGTGTCACCGGTGTCATTCAGATAACAATGCCACATTATCTTTGCATGAGTAGCTGCTGAGCACAATTGGAAATCCACCTTAATGATGCATGACTTCTTGAAAGCCCTTAAATGGATGACCTCAAACAGCGAGCAAACTATAAAATGGTAATCTAATCTTTTCAACCTTTGTTGTTTTCATCTGTGTACAAAGCAGTGAACTGCATCCAAGTATGACAATTATAAAACTATAACTGTCAACTGTCTAAGTAGCTATTTAGAAGTTACAAAGCATTCTACTTCATCTTGTATATAATACAGGTTCTAAAGGATACTGTTGCTTAGTAAACTTAATATTCCACAATGTGAAAGTTTTATTTTATTTTTTTCTCATAGTCCTTGAAAGAAAAATGGTTTCTTTCAAAATTGAAGTTTAATGTTGATAAATATTTGTCATCATGTCTTTTTGATGTTTTACAGTTGGACACATTAAACCTCAATTTGAAAATTTTTTGTGATATAATACAATTTGTGGGAAAGTCTTGATCTGATCCCAAATGTGGATCTGGGATGCCAATCTAAATCATAGTTAATATATAGGACTTATATAATCAATATTGGAATCCTTGAGGACACATGACTCCGGATACATGTTTATTCTCTGTAATTTTTACATAAGTAACACTCCAGCCTCGCCTCGCTGTACTTTACTTATTTACTGTCTCTTGGATCATGAGCGGCCCCTACCATGAGGCAAGAAAACTGCCTGCTTCACCTTGAATCTGTTCTCTGCTGTTTATGATCGCTCCTTAGCACACAAAACACGTTATACACACAGTTGGTGACAAAACAGACTGTACATTATATACATAAGCTAAATTATGGAAAATCAGTTCATATATTAAATGCTTTTTAACCATTTTATTGGCGACGTACAGACAGGAGGAAATGCTCCCATTGAATGACAGTCAACGCAGTTAGCGAGAGGTTGCGCAATCCAAGGTGAGACTCAGCTCGCTGCTGCCTCACCAGCTTTGCTTCTGAACATTTGAATGGGAAATTCCAAAAATTCAGCGATTTTGAAGAAAAAATGCTAAAAATTGGTTAATGAAAAATAAATACTTTATAGTACAAACCACAAGGTGAAAATAGCAATATAGAATACCTTTTTTAGATCTTAGATAAAATGGCTTCTTTTTTATTTTAAATAGAAGTTTAGTGGCACTATTTACCCTTTGTGAAGCCTTTCACCTTAACAGGCACTATGAGAAACAAAGACTGTGTATTATATTGTCATGGGGGCCAAAGTTCCTGACATGACAATTTGCTGTCTTTTCTTTTGGGTGAGTAGTGACAATAGGCCACTGTATGCTCAATCAGGTGCCTGTGTAGCGCAGTGTGAAAGCAGCTTGGCTTTTTGCCCTGAAGGTCAGTTCAGGGATCTCAAACGTCCCCGACTGATGAGCACTAATCTGGCCTTCTCAGCAAACATGGGCCTTTCTCTCTAACCTTCAAACCGTGAAACACAATTCACAGCAGCGGTAGGGGGTCAAGGGACCGTGATGTTAACAAGCCAATAGGAGAGTGGCTTCAGAGTGCCTGTAACATTGTACACAATGTAGTAAACTGTTAATTCTTTCTTTTCATTGGTAAAGTGAAACATCTTATCTATTTACTCCTAGCTTGTTTTTTTATGTATCTGTTGTAAAACAGCGTAATAAACTCATTTAGTTTAGTTTTTCCAGCTGTATATGGCAGAAGTAAAAAAAAAAAAAAATGTCTGGATGTTCTAAATTGCAATTTGTTTGGGCTTCATGGGTATTGTACTGGTATTTCTGATTGTAATCCATCCATGCAATTACGTGTAGACAAAGTTTGACATGCTAGACATACATAATTGACTGCTGACTGTAAACAGCCTGAAAATATGAAAAAATATTACATATAATTTAGAGTAAGATATTTCTGTTGCTATTGTGTCACCACATTTATTAATCTTTCCCAAGCTAAATGGTCATCTGTATATGGATCCTTGAGGGATTTTTAATTAATAAAGCACATCTTCCTCCATCATTGCAATGCTAGGCAGATAGCATTTGCCTAGCAAAAATACAATATTGCGAAGTGGATGCATAACTTAGCCTGTCAAACTTTAAAGTCGTGCTGTTCAATATCAGTTCTTAAGGTCTGGTGTCATGCATGGTTTAGATGTTTCCCTAGTTCAGCACACCTGAATCAGATGAATGGTTCATTATCGGGCCTCTACAAAACTTGATGAAAGTCACATCTACAGCAGCCATCAAAGGAGTGGACAGTGTGGTTCTGGTTCAAAGGATAAAAGATCAAATTTATTATAAAACAAGCCAAGACAAGCTTGTTTTAACTAAAACAAACAAGGATAAGCTTGTTTTTTTGTGTTCATCCCAAAACCAGCTTGTTTTAGGATACATTTAATCTCAAACAGGCTAAAACAATCATTTTGTAGCTTGTTTTATTAGCTAAAATAAGTTTATTGGGTGAAAGAAAAAAATATTTTCAGTTCTAATTTCCTAGGGGTATAAATAGTTTTGGCTTAATTTGAAATGCCTAAAAGTTATCCAGAGTAAAAGAAACAGTATAAAATCAAAGAAAATTGATTAGTCTATATGTATAATCATTTCCTACTCCTATCTACTATTTTCAGGTAGCAGAATAAAATATTAGTTTATTCTATATTTTATACAACTCTGGGTAGTATCTGTTGTAGAGAAAGTAAATGTTTATCTCCCTATCATTATTTTAATATTGACTACCAGTCTCTCTCTTTGTATCCATTTTGGCAGTGCCTCTGCGCTGACATCTCATTTGATATTCATTAAAATACCTGCCCCTGCATATATCTGTTAGGAGCAGCACTCCTCTTCTGCAGTTAATACTAGAGTTGATTAAAGAATTTAAATGGTCCATTTAACCCCTAACACAGGCGAGACCAACCTGTGTGATAGTACCATTATTTTGCAGTAATTCCTGAAGGCAGCAGCTTGAATTGATTCCCTGCTCGGCCATCAGGAAGTTTTAGTGCTGCTATGTGTGCGTTCAAAGCCCAGTTTAATAAAGCTAGGCGCTCATGAACCGTTAACCAGAGGAGAACAATAAATAAACGGAACTGCCCTTTCCTCTTCAACCCCTCCCCGAAAACCCCCAGTTCTTTTTCTACAACACCTTCGACCCACCGTATGGTGGATGCACCTCATGCAGAGATTTGTGCATCTTGACATGATTGGCTTACAGCGAAAGGCAAGCATTGAAACTCTGAGCGATGGTACTATGATAGCCCGATGGGGCGCTCTCCCTTTAAGAGGGTTTTATCAATTCCACAGCCCAACAGCCACACATCATTTCACAATAGCCTGCTATTTCTTTTAATCTAAATGGAAGGCTTCGTGGGACATCGGTGTTTTTAATATTATGCATAAAGACGGTGGCGGGAAAGTGTCATGAGACTGCTGCCACAACACAGGCCATCAGCGAGGCAGATTGATGTTGAGGGGCCTGGCTGATGGAGATAGTTTATCTGCTGCAGGCTGGGATATGAAATCTAATCACATGAGTGCCAGGTGAGGTAGTGCAGCCACAGATGAGCCCCGAACGCACACCAATCACACTTGTATGCAACAAATGGCAAGAAATTTCTCTCTGCTGGGTTGAGACAGGCGATAAGCTTCAGACAAGAACTTTCCTGGTCTGCAGATCTGTCTTTCAGGAAGCGAAAGAAAAATAGACAGAAAAGCAATGGTATTAGAGAGAGAGGAGGGAGGACTGAGAAAAGGTTAGCTGTGGGAAATGTAAAAAGAAATGAAAAGGGACTCTTGAAACACTCTCAGCAGCCCAAAAATATTCAATCTCTTTGGCTTATTTTATGCATTGTTTACTCCTCATAGTGAGTGAAAAGGCTTGACCTGACTTGTGTTCTGAGCTTGTCTGTGGTTAGTGTCCATGGTGGATTGTTTATGTCTGACGTCACCTTAACAGAAACAACTTTAAACAGAGACTAATTTGTAGATCAAAAACAGACCTTAAATTATATCAAGTTATTCATGACATAAACTGAAACACAAATTTAACAATAACAATCTTAGTACCTACAGACATCATGTGCTCTGTCATTGTTTTGTAAAATACAGTAATTATCAATCCTATAATAACTACCGATTAGATTTAATCTGATATAATAAAGCAACAGGACTTTTAGTTGTTCATAAATCTAATGCTGCTAATACTTTAAACAACAACAACAAAAAAAAAAACTTCAAAATTGCTCAATTGTATTTGGAATATTCTAAATTTAGACATCACTGCACTGCAAAAAAAGTCTGCAAATTTGTTAATTTTAGGCAAATCATTGTGTGCTTGCTTTCACAAAGAAATTTTGCAGGTCATAACCTTGGTGACATGTATTAGAATTCCATGTCAGAGGCAAATACGTTAAGTTATGGATTGAAACATAGCTAAAATATAAATATGTATAAAAAGCTATACGATGTACATTTTGGCACAATGTTTAACTGAAGATGTATTGGGATCTTTCTATCTTCAGTATGGTATTCAAAATGTTAGTATTTTCCATAATTCTTTACATTGAAACTGAAAAAGTTGAGATATAAAATGGGTAATGTTGCAGGTAATATGACCTGGAATATAATATATTGGAAGGGGGTTAGGAAGTTAAGTTATATTGGCAACGACAGTGTTAAGAAAATTAAATTCAAAGAAGCTGTTTTTTTAATTCGTTGCCTTTTTGTACACAAAGGCATTACTAAAATGGTCTGAAAACTTTCTACTTCTGACCACAAAAATATTTGGTAACAATGTAATTCAACCAGGTTTTCTCCTGTGAATGGTCATTAATTATTTATTAATGGTGGTGACATGTATATGTGAAACCGAAAGTAAAGTAAAACAGCTCAATAAAAAAGTACTATTCGCAATGTCGCTGAAACCAGGAGAGAATATTTGATGGTGAAGTTTTCTGTTTTATTAGCTTTTATTACACAGTTGCCATCTTTACCAGACAGCAGACGTGTGTGTGTGTGTGTGTGTGTGTTTTCTAGATGCTAACTGTTTTTAATAGTATTCCAATGTTTCCGAATTCTAAACAATTCCTGATAATAGGAGGTTGGAAGCTCAACAGGAGAAAATGAAGCTGTGTTCTGTAACTCCGTTTGCGTTCCTGTTTGCTCCTCTGCAGAGTGTGTTCTCCTCAATGTTCTGCACTCTAATAATGTGACACAACATTACCCACTTAAACTGTTTACACAAAATGAGATCCCTATGCATATGTTATCCCTAAATTGTATCCTCCAAGGGATAAAACTTTTTATGGACAATTTATTATCTCTGTTTTATTAACTTTTTGGCTGCTAACTTAAACCTCAACAGTCAAATCAGTGGACACAGAAGCATGGATTGTGATTCAAAGGACAGACATTGGATCTGATTTCTTTCTCTAATTCCAAACTTTTGATTAATAGTGCACACACTGTTGTTGCCATGAGCATATATGTTCAATATATGGTGCAGCACTAGTTTCAGTCTATCTTTAGTTTCTCCATTGTTTTAAATTATGTCCTGCAGTCCCTGATGTTATCCACTGGTGCAGAATGTACAGACCACTGCACTTTTAGCTGTAGACATTAAGCTGAAAGCTGCTTAAACAGAGCTAATAATTTTTGATACAGTATTATTAGCACCTGGTTCAGTCCTCTCCTTTACGAGCCTTAGGGAAACTCTGTGAAAATTTATTGCAAACAAACAATAAATGAACTTTATTGAATCTACAACTCGGTATTCTCCAGAGTCAACATGGTTCAATGTTTATTTGCAGCATGACTTTTGAAATGGGCAATATTCAATAAATCAGCATCGCGCTTTGATGATAGTTAAATAATTTAATGTTAACAAATATTTTTCAGGTGAATCCAATTCAAACAACAAAAACTGGCCAAGAATAGGAAATTGGTTTTGTGATGTCTTATAAAAAAGTTGCCAACTAGAGCTACTGGGATGTTATATAATCAGCTGCTTTATAGATGACAAAGAAATCATTTTGACGGGGCTTTTTAACCAGAACAAGAGAAAGAGAGAGTCTAAGCAAAATCAAAGAGATAATTGGCAAAAAGAAGACTGCATGTTTACAAAGATGCAATTTACATTTTTATCTTGGTGAATTTATTAAGCTTTCTTAAAAAAGCCACCACTTAATCTTTGTTAGGATGCAATCTAAAACTTAATAGTTATTTTCACTGCAGAGATTGATACAACTTCTGATAGGATGTGATGTCTTATCCTTTATTTCCAATTTTCTTCCCCAGTCCTTCAGCTCTTTGACAGCAGTTATCTTATAATGCAACTGTAAAACTCCAGGAGAAAGGTTATCCAGCTTTAAAGTAATATATTTGTCAGAACATGTTTGCTATGCTGGGCTGTTGCTGTCAGATGTTCAACCTCGCTTGTCCTAAGCTCCTATAAATAGTGTACAGAGTGTGATGGAGTGTTTGGGGGCATGAGAGTAACGACGACCTCCTCACCTGGTCAGCGACACGATCATCAGACCTCTTCACGGAAAGGCCTGCTAGACACATCTCCATCTCCATTGCTTGTCCCAGCATTCCCGCCCTTCAACACCCAGCAACACATCCCATGGGCTTTCTGCTGAACTGTCGACCCCAGCGCCGGGATGCTATGCCATCCATTTGCCAACAGGGAGATTGTTTTTCAGCCCTTGAAATTTTAGCCTGGGAGATCAATGTTGCAGCTGGTCTGACAGACCCCACAGGGGACTTGAGGTGGATGAGGTCAGGGTTTTCTCCGTGGCTCCCTGTCGTGTGTTTAGGGTAAGATAGGACACCCTGGAATAACTTTTCTCCTCCAGCTGGACCTTGGTCTTTTTCCATGGGGGTAATAAACAAATTTCTGACATTCAAAAAAGCTAGTACATTGCTTTTCAAAATTATTTTATACCCCTTGAACCTATTCACACTTCATAAAGGTAAAACCACACATTTCAATTTTGAAATTTTATGGGATACACCTTTATCTAGTAGTGGATAAATATGTAGTTATACTCCTAAATGAAGCCATTGGCCCTTAACTTATTGCTAAATATAGTGCATATATGTATAGTTAAATTTTATTATAAATGCAGCTGTTCTGTGAATAGTTTAAAAAACAGAGTTAGTTTTAAAGCTAGTCCAAACCCATTAAGCCATGGCCCTAGTAATAGATTAAAAGACTGGACAAGGAGGGTACCAATCAAAGAAGACACAAAGACTCTGTAACTCTGCAGGAGCTGCAAAAATTCAAAGTTCAGGTGGAAGAATCTGGTTGGAAAATATGCTGTGAGGATGTTTTCTTTTTAATTCAGCGGAGGTAGAGAGAACCTGGTTGATTGATGTGGAGATGGATGGTGCATTATAAAGGGCAATGCTGGAAGAAAGTTGTTAGAGGCTGCAAATACCTTGGGGGTTCACAATCCTGCAGGGAAACAAATGTAAACATACAACCAGAGTTGAAATGGAATGGTCTAGATCAAAACTTATTTGTGTTAGAATGGTCCTCTCAAATCTCAGACCTACATCCAATTGAGAACGTAAGATTTGAAAACTGATTGTTTGTTCTATTTCACAAAGTTTCCCAAAGAAAAATCGGCAAACATTTAAACGAGGTTAAACATACAATAGTGAAAAATATTACAAAATGTATAATTTTCATCTTCTCTCTCAATTCTGAACTACTTTCTCTCGGTCTGTTAGATAGAATCCCGATAAAATAAGTTGCAGTGGGTGGTTGCAATGTTATGTGGGAAAAGTTCAAGGTGCATGTAATTTCTTCTGCAAGAGACTATAAATTGAAACTTTTAAGATAATCAGTTAGATCACACCTGCTTAGCAATCAAAAACAAAATTGGAACACATTTGGTGCTGCAAAGTCCTTACACTTCAACACAGTGACCATCCTCTTCTCTTACGCTTTAAATTTAGAGGACATGTAATTGGAGAATGCTTTTTATTAAACTTAATTACTTTCCCACCCTGCACCCATCCCTCCTTGTGTTCTTACACACATGCACACATTAATAGACTCTTTTTGGTTCCGACTGGACTAAGGCAGAAGGATGTCATGCTTTCAATCGATGGCATTATGCAAAATGCCATTCTGCAGAAAAGGACACTCCAGTGTGTGGACGCAGGTCAAGTGCTTATTTTCTAAAAGAGGTTATCTGTGGAGTTGTTAAAAAAAAAAAAAAATAACCCAAACTGCCATTCCTTCATTATTCTCAACTTTAAGAGCCATTTTAGTAAGTAGACATTTTAGCTTTAATGATAGCAAGCACAGGTTTCTTGTCCCCAATGGTCATTGTTACTTTTGTTAAAAAAGCGCACTAGACTGAGACATCTAGAGCTTCCATACAATATTTCCCTTTCTTCTTCCACTCTCCTCCTTTGCTCAGTCGATCACTCTCAGCTTAGAAAGGTGCTGTTGAGATTCTGGTGAATATGGAATAATGGAGGCTCTTTGTTTGCTCAGGTGCCGATCCTCCACAATGGGCGGATAATAGACTACACTTTAGAGACAGATGTTCCCTCTTCATGACACTCGTCAGTGTGACCCTCTTGGAGGCAAAGAGAGCGAGACAGACAAAAATAACATTTTTACCAGCTCTGCAAACTGCAGTTATTTTGCTATAAAATTGGCTGTTTAAATGTACGAAATGAAAAGCTTATTTTATCTTTTGTTTTAAAAATAGTTATTTGACAAATCTTGCTGCTGTTCCTTGATAATCATGCTTATTTCCTTTTTTTCTTAAAGCTTTTGTAATACTTTTGTAATATGTTGCTATCTAGTATATGACATTTTTATAGAGTTTTTAGTTGTGGGTCTCCTTGAAGGCTAAATGGTAGATAGAAGGGCAGTCAATATCTAAGCCAATAAGAAGCCATGAGGTTAAAGTTAAAAGGATAATCTTTAATAGTCAAGTGGGAAATCTATAAAATAAAAGATTTCTTTTCAACTCAAACCAAAAATTGTATCAATTCTATTTGAGACATTTTAAGCACATGAAATGTCAAACTGTGATTAGACTCAAATATTTTTATTGCATATCAAAGGTTGAAAACCATACTGCAGTTTACTTTTGTCAAAAAGTGTCACTTTGTGCATACAAAGCTGAATTGAGGCAAAAAATGTTCAGCAATATATAAAGAAAGATGGGAGACAATTCAGTGTGTTTATCACCACAACAGTCTGCAAACAGCTTTACACATCTTGGAATGATGATTATGCAATGTGAAGTTGCTTGCAAATTGCCCCGAGTTTAACAGCACCTTCAATAGAGTACCTCACAGAATGTTTAACTCTAATTCAACATCAACAAAGCAGGGAATATAATATCCCTTGTTAACTACTGCTTTGAATGTGTGCAATTAAATCAGGTTATAAGATACTTTTTTGAAAGCACTAAAAGCTCAGTTACAATAAGTGCTTCACAAATATTTAAAAAACATAAAATCTGAATTATTGAATTCTTGCATGCATTAATAAGCAGAGTGGTAAAACAGAAAAGGTCTAACAAAGGGTGAGTGTAAGAAATGACCTGAGATTAAACAGGTAACCCTTTTTTACAACTAAGTGTTGCTTTTCTTTTTACAAATCTCTGAACCTTTCGTGACAGAAGTCTAAAGTGATCCCACTGCCAGTTCAATAATCACTTAAAGCAATTTAAGGAAGAACAGCTCTGGAGTCGTCTTGTAGCATATCGACGGTTTAGGGCTGCTGCAATAACAATGTACCGTCTTTCTTTCATGCCATTGTGTTAGCACAGCAAATGAAAACAAACAGTGAATTGAACGAGCCAGCGGATATTCAGAATAATCCTTCTGTCACTTCTCACTTCAGGGAGCTGTGGCTTAGTTGTCACTCTGTCTCAGTTTGTTTTTGAGGCATGTCAGCAAACAATGTTCTTCTTAAATGACAAAATGTAATAAAGCAAGTACTTTAAAAGCCTTTCATTCTAGTTTTAAGAAAACCTCCATATAATTTAGGAAATGTTTTATCTCAATCAAACTGTTTATTTTCACCACCCAAAACTCTTTATCTACATTGACATTCATTATGCATCGGCTGATCTTTGGTAAACCAAGCTTTGAAATCTAACATGGACCCCCAGAGTGTTCTTACAATTCAAAGTTGGAGCGACTGGAACTTGCTGTGACTGTAGACAGATTAGTATAGCATTGTGTTATTTTCTATCTACCTTTTTTTTTTTTTGCTGCACAATGCCAGTGAGCTGGCTGAAACAGGTCAAATAAACCTTTTCCTTGCTTACATTGAAGACAAATTTGGATGTTTAAAAGTGTCTCTGGTTGCAAAATCACACAGTCATGATCTGCAAACATTTGAATTATGTTAACATTTCTAAGCAATTATTGTTATTATTGAAGAGTTAGAATCTTACACCAGCTAACATCCTAGTGCTATAATAAAGAGACGTAAAGCTGCTTTTCCACAGTTTGTATGCTGGCATGTTAGGCAGATTTAAATATGAGGAAACAAATGTATATATAAATATTTTTTATGTGAGATATGTTCAATCATGTCTTGGAAAGTTGTACAGGGCTTATGTACATGACATAAGCCCTGTCATGTACAGGGCTTATGTATTGGGATCAGGGGTGAGGAGTTTGCATAATTACTCAAAAAATAGGTAATGCTGTCAGTTTCACTTTCTGTATCAAGCATCCACAATGCTGAGGACAGTGACTCTTCATCATTGCATAAAAATAAGCAATGATGTGTTATTGCTACAATAATTGTCTCACGGTCCCATTAATTATGTAGAAATTACGCACATGTGCGGTATATGTTACATATGTGTTGTGGCGTTTAAGTGAATGAATTCCCTGTGGTAGACTGGTTGACCTAGACCAATTGTTTATAGAAGAGTCAAGCATGCGAAAAAGCATTTTCCTATGAGATTGTCTTCACACAGAATCAAAACCAAAGCCAGATGCATAATAACATGATGAGAGTAAGGAAGAGAGCTATAGGACTTGTAGTTTGGAACACCAAGGAACTCATTTTAGAATAACTTTATGATGTTCTTTTACAATGCTTTTTCTTAAACTTCATATGGTTTGCTTTTTATAGGCACTATAAGAACTGACCACCTAATTGTCTCAGTTGTCTGAGACAATTATGTTGTCTCAAATTCTTCTTAAAAGCCTTTTTAGTTTAGTAGACTTCATTAAAACATAAACGACTGTGAAATGTCTTGTCCATAAGTAGGATTTGCTGTTTTCTGTTGCGGGAGTTTTTAATTCAGGAACACAAATGAGGCGTTGATGTTTTTTCACCAGCAGCATATGTTAAGTGTGTCAGCATTTCAAGTCTGACCTGTTAGTGAAAACTTTTTCCTCACTAAATAATTAACACAGACATTCTTCCTGTCTCTGTACTCGACGTATGTTGATCCAGGCAATTTGTTCACTTGTCTGAGCACTCAGGTTAATTTTTTTTGGAGGAACACATGGCAAACTCTTTGCATAATAGGCACAGCAAAAGCTTGTTAGGGTAGTCACTGAATCACTTTTTTCCTTTTCCTTATACACTTGCAAATGGCATATGACAAGCATACATTGCAGCCCTCATTATTCTGCTGTCTTGAAATAACGGTTTTGCTCTATGTGGACTCCCTCAGATGTGTTGATTTGGAATAACCAAAGTCAGAGAAAAAATACTCAACGAGACTTTAAGAGTCAGTCATGGCTTGTTGGATAATCACAACACTACAAATATGGCCGTATCTGCACAAATCAAACATTCACGCTTCAAAGAGGTCTTCTTGTCAAAAACGGTTCATATTTTCTGTCTCTGTGTGCAGTCCACATTGTCATCTATCATGCATATTTTCATCTTATTCTGTCAAAACTGTAAAGTAAATCTGTCTGAAAGTTGGTGTCGCACTGAGATATTGTGAGACTGTAGATGGTGACAGAGTGTCAGGATCGATTTCAATTCTTGAGATAATAATTAACAACTCTGAAAATATAACTGGCACAAAAGAAAGTCAGCTCTTTGGTGCCACTGTCGGAAGTAGATGAAAATCTTCAGACATGTCGTAATTTTCTTGCATTTTGCTGTCCCTTTGACCAGTTCAGTGTTTTCTGTTTTGTTCAGGGAATTAAAGTATAAGCCAGTTGTTCAATGTCAGGTTGTGCTACTGGCAGCATCAGTGAGATGTTGGCTGTCTTATCATGCTCCATTCAGCGCTCTGTCTCTGATGGCTGCTTCTGCCCTACAAGGCCTAAGCTGTCAAGCAACCTTTTAGCAACTGCTAAGTCATTCTAAAACATTTTGAGATCTATTTTCCTTTCTGGTGGTCCCCTCTTTGTCTTTTACTGCTGAAACCCTGAGTCAGTAAGTGTCTCTGAAATCAAAATATAGCATTCAATATCACTGAGACTGCCATTTCATTGGCATTGAGTCTCTAAGTATAGAAGATAAACTGAATTTCTGGCCTTTTTTTCTTATCTTATTCCTTAAAAATTGTACTGATCCAACACTATCCACCCATAGTTATTTTGTTGGCCTCCCATAAACCCAATCATTACAGAAACATCTGTTGTAAATTCAGCAAACTATAGTGAAGCATTAAAGTTTCTCATCGACAAACCAGTGTATTTAGTCTCAAGTTATCCTGTGCAGAATTTTAAAATATTGCAATATGCACAGTTTGATTAGTAAGATCAATTGGAATGGAATGTATAAGTTTGACTGAATTCAAATGATCTTTTATTGTAAAGAGCCTTGAGATGACGTGATGTAAAATGATGCTGTGTAAATAAACTGAACTGAGAGTTAAAAAAGGAGTTTTGCTTATCAAAATTTGTTCAGGTGCAAAGAATACACTGGAAAAGACATTTAACATACTACCAAGCCAAAGAGACAGTTCTACTGTTTTGCTTTCAATGAAAAAAAGAAAAAATAATCCAGAAAACAGAGTCTGGATAAATGTGGAATTTTGAAATATAAAATTTGTTCGATCCCTGAAACCTCTATATTTTCTTTTCTTTGTCAAATCATACTGTCAGGTATTTTTAAACCTACACAAGAAGAACCACAGAAACAGTCATTAGTTTTCAATCAAGTCTTTTGCAAAAGGAGAAA
>CAEFZY010016581.1:0-33357 GCA_903066815.1 Brachyrhaphis roseni
TATATATATATATATATAGGAGCGCCCCCAAGAGCAACATGCTAGCTGCTCGCTTGGTGCTCTTGGGGGCGCTCTGGTGGTGCCGCTTCACTCGCATATTCCTTAGGCCGGCTCTGTTAAAAACCTCTTCCTGGAGCGTCATGGAAAAACTTTCCTCTGAAATGAGGTTGGGATTTAAAAACAGAAACACTTTGAATAAAATTCAAAGAGTTAAAGTTAGAAAGGGAAACAATAATCCAGTGTCTGTAAAACACTGAGATGATCAACGATCTACAGCCAAAATCCAGTTTTTCTTCTTATTCTCTGGTTTTTCATTTATTTTTCATTTCCTAAACTCTAATAAAATGTCTCAAAATTACACAAAAGTCATCTGCAGCAACAGTAAAACTGGGTGAAAGTTTGATCCATGAATAAAACTTTGGTTCAGACTTTAACTCAGAACAAATCATCAAATTTAATGATTTATTTAAGGAAAATCCAAACATGTATAAGAGTTTTCAAGAAGCATATTTCCAGAACTATCTCACCCTTGAAAGCAAATTTTTAAAGATTATATACAAACATTCAGAATTATGATTAAAATTTCCACATATTTCCAAAAACCCAAATGGGAAGGGAGGAAGATAAAATAAAATAAAAACCTTCAGGCTGCAGGTTTTCCCATATTCTGTTTTCTTGGAACCATTCTTGTTTGTATTTTTCCTCTATGCCCATATTTGTTTTCTTCCACCTGCCAGAATGATTCCGTTCAGACCGAAAAGCATGACTGAGCATGCTCAGATTGCAACACATCAGATTACAATCAGTTACCTTGGCAACACTTGACAAGCTCTTCAAATCAGACCGTCTTAAAAGTTGTACTACTTCACGATTTACTTGCCCTTTAGATATTTTAAAAATCTTCCATAGAACTGCATCCAATGCCAACGAAGTTCTGTTTTCATATTCCCCATTTGTGATTTTTCAAGCTTCTCTGCAGCAACAAAAACATCATCGCGTTTGTTCACAGATTTATCTGAAACTACTCGACAATCTGTTGTTTTCGGCTGTATAAAGTTTTACTAACCAGCAGCGTAATCTGATAAAACCCGAGGAATTTGCTCCAATTGGGCCGTTCAGGCTCTGCGCTGCGCTGAAGGAATTTATCAGCAGGTGGCTTCGGACAAAATAGGAAAAATGAAAATGTCTTAATAATAAAAGATAAGTTGTACACAAAATCCTTGCCGAATTAAAAGTAACATATTTTTGGTCAGAAAATAATTATGATTTTTACCATGAGATAGTTTTTTGTCTTGAAAAGCAACGTATTTCTAAATCACCCGTTTTGTTGAGGAGGTTCTGCACGGAGCATCCAGGGGCGGGAGTAGCCCCACCTACCAGCTCCGGTTCGGGTTTAAACTCGCAGAGATTCAGAAAAACTTTAAAGTTTGCAAAACTGAAACCGGACAGACTCTCTGGTTCTGGTTCTTCATTGCCTAAAGGGGAGCGGAACCAGCTGTGTGTGACAGCCTGGGCAGAACCGGGCACGCTTCGGACACTCGCACCCAGAACCCTCCGGACCCGGACCAGCGACCCGGACCAGCGACCCAAACCCCCGACACGGGACGTTGAGCCGAACATCTGGACTCACCTGAGCGCAGGTTCATGAACAGAGAAAATCCACAGAAACTCGCAGCGGCTTAAAATCCAGCTAAACTGTTTCCTCAGTCCGAGAGTCTTCAACTACTGCGCATGCGCACCATTTAAAACAAGCAAAACTGAGAAATAACAACAAAAACAAAACAAAAGAGAAAAAAGTTGAATAAGAACCCTATTGTAATCTCAAATATTGCAGGACCAAAACTGGAGCAGATAATAAAAAAAATACATAAATATATTAATATTAATTAAACACACCTGCAGTTCTCGTGTGTCAACCAGAAGAGCGCAGCAAAGATTGCAATTCAGTGACAATGCTGGGCGAAAATCATCTTTTTTAAAAACAAAAAACTAATTTAAGTATCACAAAAAAAACAACATTTTTCAAATCACATGACAAAATAGTTATCCAAACCAGGTTGGGCCTAAATGAAAAATTAATGGTTACATCACGAATGAACGGGAGTAAAACCAGTTCTTAGAACTGGAATTGGTTCACAAGGCAGTCTGTGGACTGATAGAACAAAAATGTACCGTTCTGGAAGGTTTGGAGTAAAACTAACAGCATTTCAGAACCAGAACATCATATTTACAGTCAAACACGGGGTGGCAGTGTGATGCTGTGGGCTGTTTTACTGCTGCAGGACCTGGGGGATTTGGTGTAACTGACGGAACTATTAATTCTGCTCTGTAGTAAAACGATGATCCACCACACGCCAGCAAGTCCAGCACTGAATCACTATGAAAACAATAAATATTTAGGAATGGTCTAGTCAAATCAACACCTGATGACCTTACAGTCACCCAAACAGAGTGGGTCAAAACTCCTCCACTGTGATGTTAAAAACCAGTTATCACAAAGACTGGATCGAACCAAGCAGGAGCAGTTTTCTCTGTCTGACATCAACATTAATTTGTTTATCTGGAACTTTAAATAGGACAAAAACTGAAGAAATCTGAAAGAGGGTGATTACTGTTCAGCTGGTGTGGATTCTGCTTCGAAACATAAAAGATTAGAAATCAGCCTGTTTTGTTTGTGTGACAGAGACGCTGTGTGAAAACTGGAAAACATGATAAAAAGATTGAGAACTTCTGCTGAAATGGATGATATGAAATTAAACTGATTGCCAAAGCAGATAATAAACTTAAACGTCACTTTTTAAATGAATTTATCTTTAAAGTTCTGCTTCAGTGAGTTTCAAACTGTTTATTTGAGGTTTATGTGACTAAATGTATCCCAGAAATGGGATAAAACATGTTTTATCAACTGTTCTTGCTTCTTTCCTGGTAACATTGTAAAAAATTAGAAAGATGTTTGTGACTCCTCCGTTCCTGACGAGGTTTCCACCGGCTGCTTCCTGCTTCTGGACACAAACGGGTTTAGCAACATCTCCAGGTTCTGCCTGTGGAAGAGTGGGAGGCATCTCAGCTCCACAGCAGCACAAACGGAGACACAAAGTTGCACAACATGAAGCGACATCAGGCGAGTCTCAGCCTGTTGGGGAACAAAAACACAAATACCACTGAAACCAGTTATCTGCCTGCTCCTTTCAAAATAAAAGCCTCTTTCCTCATCCTCCAGGGTCGGCGAAGAGCATAAAGACTGAGGTTTTACAGAAAAACATGTTTATGGTTTAAAAAACTTCAAACAAAAATTGTTAATAAATTTGGAAGTTGGAAATAAAAAACAAGTCATCAGCATAAAGTGAAACATTTTATTCAGTGACGTTTCTGAAAGTCCTGAAGGTTTTTTTTGTTGTGTCAAATGGATCTTAGCGATGCTAAAAAAATGTAAAACCTCTTGCAGACTTAGAGTGGCTACATTTAATCAGGAAGCAGGAAGCACACGATGCTGCGTCTTAAATTTCATTTTCATTAAACACCAAAATATTTCTGGATTTAAAGTTCATTAAATGCAAACTCAGACCTGCTGGGTTTCTCTGCAGCTCAGTCAGAAAACATCTGAGAACTTCAGCTTTCAAGTCTTTCACATATTCTCATCAGAATTCATGTCTGGACTTTGACTAGGTCATTGTAACACATGAATCTGCTTTGATCTAAATTTAGCTCCAACCAGCTTCCCATCAAATCTCAAAGCTGCAGCTATTGCTGTGGCACCTTTGACACTTTTTCCTTCCACTCAGCTTTCTATGACTTTGCTTTGATGCAGCAGTCTCAATAACGTTGCAGTTTGACAAGCCTACAGTACATAACGTCATCTAAATGTCAAATAATGAAATGATCTGACAGAGATAGAGCAGCAGCTGCAGGAAGCAAAAAGCACACAGAGAAATTTCTTAAGTTTAATTTTTATTAAACATCAAAACATTTCAGGACATTTAAACTAAAAACTGAAATGAAAACTGAAGCTCAACATGTTAAAAATGAAAAGTTCTACAGATTTTCCTTCTCCTGTCGATGGATTTAGACTGAATAAAATAAGCAGAGACATGAACCTCCATATGATGTGCAACAAAACGAACCAACCCTGAGACCCAAACACTGATTCATGAACATGTTCAGACTGACCGGGAACTGCAGCTCAAACAGTGTGAGGCTGACAAGCGTCATAAATAAAATCCAGTTTCTCATCATTTCAATATTTTCACAAACTCAACCTGAAACAGGAAAGTTCCAGGAAAACGAACCACATCGAGAAAAAAACAACTGAAATTTAAAGGAAAAGGACACAAAAAGATAAAAACCAGGAGCCGGATGAGGATATTTGCGGGGTTGCCATGGTGACATCACGCAGGCTTGGTGGTGCTGTTGTAGACGAGCGTGTCCTGCTCCGACAGCGCCACGTGGGTGGGGCCCGCCGACCGGCTGGGGGCCTTCCTGCGCCTCCGCAGGTAGCAGTACCCCACGATGGCCAGCAGGGCCAAGATGCCCACCGCCAGAATCACAGCCAGAGTGACGGAGCCTGGAGGACAAGACAGCGAGGTCACTTCCTGTCAGAAAGCAGGACGGCGCCAAAGCGCGCTACGCTACGTTATTATTTAACAAACATTCCCACCCAGGCGCTTTATGACCATCTGAGGAGGGAATAAAAACAGCTGAGAACGCTCCCTCTGTAAACTGGGAGGCTAATGCTAATGCTAATATCTGATGAACAGATGACTCTGTGGAGCTAACTCCACTGATGAAGGCGACCACAGAGGCATCCGGTTAAAACACGAGACATGAGTGAAGCCTGATTTATGATGCCTCCGCTAGGAAGCACCAGATCTCACACACAGCACAAATTTGTAGAATTTGTAAAGCGCTAATGTAGTAATTTGTAAAAACTGCGAAAGTTTGGAAAGGAACCTGCAACGGACAAGGATCAAAGATAAACCAAGCTTCAGGCACGCCCCTCTAAGCCACGCCCCCTTCGGTTCTACAATGGTTGGATGAACGGTTGATGTCTCCTCTGGTCAGAGCAGCTTCTTCCTCATACCGTCTCCATGAACCAATCAGAAGTCTTGTAGAGGTCAACGTGTTAATGGATTTTATTTGGGGGTATCAGAGTCCTATAAATGGATGCTGCTTTATAAAAACGTCACAGCTCTCCGTGTTTATCAGACAAAAGTCCAGTAAGTATCCAAACTCCATGAAGAACCTGTCAGGTTCTGACAGGTTCTGACCTGAACCTGTCAGGGTCAGTCGGATAAAACGCTGATGAACGTACCTGAATCTGCAGTTTTTTCATCATCATCAGACCCGAAACGATCAAACATCCCCCTGGAGAACATGTTGCTCTCTGCAGAAACACAGAGATGTCAGGTTAAACTACAATCATTAAGACTGAGGCCAGTCTATATCAGTGTTTGGTATTGGTCTATCAATACTGATTGATTTTTGTTTTAAATATTTGACATACCATATAGATATTGATCATGTGTCTACTGCGATATACATAGTTATTGATTGATTGTTCAGCCCCAGATGATCTTCTACCTACAGCTCAGCTGTTCTCCTGGTCAACATTAGCAGGAAAACGTTAGCATCTGTCAGTTTCTCTACAGGTTTCCTAGAAAATAACTCCAGAGCCACAGGGTTCTTGTTTAGCTGCGGCTGCAGACTGGTTCTGGTTCTGTTGGGTTTCTAACCATCTATCTGAGCTGACAGTCAAAGGTTTCTTGTTGACAGAAAGACAACATTAGCTTGAACTCCCCAGACCAGACGTTCTGTGGCAGAGTGTGGAGGTTCTTGAAGGCTGATAGCATCGTAACCCATCCAACACCCGTTGATGTTCCTCTAAAGCCCAGAGTTGATCAACTCTTTACCTGTTACTCCGTCGCAGGTCTCGCTGCAATCATTCTTGTCCTCAAAGTTGTTCCCGTTTCCGTCGCAGCCACCGTAGATGAAGCGTACGCACTTCCTGTCTTTGGGGTTGTAGTACCAGCGGCGGAAGTGCGCCCGACACGGGCCGGTGAGAGGAGGCTCCACGCATTGAACTGCGGAGAACCAAACGAACCTGGGTCAGAGTCCAACCCAATTTCTGCTGGAGGATCACCATGGCAACCGGAGGAGAAACTCACTCTGGAGGTCGCTGAAGTTGACGCTCAGCAGGCGGTTGAAGGTCTGGCTCACTAGAGAAGATGAGGAGGATCATTTCTTTGTCTTTTAGTTGCCATGTTTCCAGGCTGCAACTAAGAAGTTGCTACACTAACCCAAAAGCACCAATCACAAACATCAGCCTGCTAATCGCTACATTGTATTTAGTGGAAGCTAATGCTAAAGCACTAACTTCAACAATGTTGATACCAACAATATGTCACAAAGACAAAGTGAGGAAGTTCTCAGTCAATAATCAAAACCTCCTACAGATGTCAAACTTTATCCAACTAAACCAGCTACATTAGCGCTTTACAATTTATCTGGAAAAAATTCATTAGGGGAAGGTAAACATATTAACAAAATCACTAAATTAAAAAAAATTAGCTCTGTTCTTGGTGCATTAGCGGCTTAGCATATGTTCTACATCAGCTACGTTCCCCCAGTCCAAACTGGGAGAGCGTAGCTGAACTACTGGGAACAGCTACGCTCTCCCAGCAGTTCTGTAATAAACTCGCCGTCTGTCCATCCAGACGATCAGATGCATTTGGAGTCAGATGTCAGACAGAATCTCTTTAGCCTGTTGATTACCTTTTCATTGTGCAACTTATCTGACCGGGCCTCATTGAAAGGTTTCCGTATCAGATTCAAGCTAAACTGAAATGTCTTCAAATTCAGTAAATAACTTCATCCCATCCCAGTTTGACTAACTGGCTCTTCAGACGCTAAACTGCATTCTGAACATTTTTTACTTTGTTTTGCTTCAATTTCAAATACGACACAGAGGTTTTCTTATTTGAGTCTGTATGCAAATGTTTGACAATGTGTGGAGAAAATCCACAATACATTCAAATAAGCAGATCCAGTTCTCAGTAACCAGTGAAATTATATACTTCATAGTTTCTCCATTCTGTAAAAGAGCAGTTCAAATGCTGCGATTCTAAATTAATGTAACATTAATGTCCATAATTGTACGTAAACTTCAATACAGAATCATATTAATGTCTGTGTATAAGAGCTATTTTAAGCTGCACATTTCTCCATATCTGTACTTTAAGACAGGAAAGTCAGAACTGATCAATGAACTGATCGATAAACTGATGATTACATTTGCTGCAGGGCTTTTCATCAGAGCCGTCGTTGCATTGGTTCTCGCCGTCACACTCCAAAGCCCGGTCCAAACAGCAGCCGTCATCACAGGCCAGCTGATCGGGGCGACACTGTGAGCCGCACTCCTCTGCACACACACACACACACACACACACACATTTAGGCCAAACCCTCCCACCGTAAGCTGATATGAAGAGGCGTGTAGTGGGACTCACTGTTGGCTTTTACAGCGACGCTCCTTTCTGAGGAAACTGAGGACAAAAGGACACAGATTGTGTCACCAGGAGCTGGTTTGTGGCATTAACATCAAATGTGTGTGTGTGTGTGTGTGTTACCTGTGACTCCTCTGCAGGCCAACATACACTCTTTGTTAAACAGGAAGTTGTTCTTGTTGGGTAAACAGCCTCCGTAGGTAAACTTCTCACAGCTGCGCGTTGTTGTGTTGTAATACCACCGAGGGAACGCTGCGCGGCACGGGCCGGTCTTCGGCGGAGCCATGCAGTACACTGAGGGAGAGCGTGACATCACTTCCTGTGACTCTCTTTAAACATGAGCCAGATTAAACAGCAAGCCGCTGAGCAGCAGGGTGTAAACGCGAACCCACAGCAGGGCGTGTTGAAGGAGTGCTGCGCTGTTGACCTCTCGGTAACCATGGAGACGCTAAGTGTTTTACAGCCAGAACCGTGGCTGTCACGGAGCTGGGACTGATCAGAACCAGGATCAATACTCCAACACATCACAAACTAAAACTAAACTAAAATGATACTCAGATCACAGAGCCGACCTGGCAGAGCAGGTTCTGCTGAGCAGGCCGTGTGAAACTGTGTGTGTGTGTGTGTGTGGGGGTGTGTGTGTGTGTGTGTGTTAAATAACCAGTCCAGCCAGTATGAAGAGAGGCGTTGATCATCAGCATGAAAACTGGGTTTCAGTTCACCAAACATTTGCAAAACAAATGCACTGATTCTGTTTTTCACTGC
This sequence comes from Brachyrhaphis roseni, assembly GCA_903066815.1. Classification (NCBI taxonomy): domain Eukaryota; kingdom Metazoa; phylum Chordata; class Actinopteri; order Cyprinodontiformes; family Poeciliidae; genus Brachyrhaphis; species Brachyrhaphis roseni. The sequence continues at coordinate 8,265 of CAEFZY010016581.1, forward strand.
AACTAAAAGCTGCAAATTAGAAAAAAGTTTTAAATCAGTTAAAAACTTTAACAGTCAGCGTCTGAACTAAGAGTTCAGAAATCAATTAAATCAATTATTTGTGTCAATATATCTATTTTAAATGTAACTTTACTGTCAGTAAATCCTTTTAACGGTCAACAGTTAGTAGATCCCCAACAGGAAGTTTACCAGTTAAACCATTAACCGACTGGGAGCAGATCCCTCAGAAACCAATGGGAGGTGACCACAACAGTTAGTAGATCCCTGAATGGATCACCTGCCAGGAGGTTTCTCCTTAAAGCCTTCCACAGATGAGAGTGGATCCTTCAAAGAACCAATAGAAATAAAGAAATCACTTCAGTTCAAAACTGATGCATAAAGATCCTTTAAACAGTGAATCTGGATTCATTAAATGTTTCACTGCCTGCTAGTAGAACCCAATAGAAGAGATTCAATCTTCAAATGGCCAATCAGAAGTTAGTAGATCCCTAAAGTTTACACCTTAAACCGTCAACTAAACGTCAGTAGATCCATCAGAAAAAAAACTAAGCTTTGTGACAAGCTCACAAAGTTCAGTTCAAAGTTCAACCAACAGGAAGTAGATCCTGTTAGAAATGAATCGATCCCTCCAGGTCAGAACTGACTCAGAAGTTTCCTGCCTGGCAGCAGATCGCTTTAACCTCCACCGACCGGGAGACGATCCATCGAACCAGTCTGTCAGCAAAACCCTGAGCTTCAACAAATCTGTTTCATGACCAACTTTAAATTCATGAATAAACTGTTAAATCTCTGAAAGGAGCGATCTGAAAACAGACGTCCTGCTAAGCTAAACAGTCAATCTGCTCAGTTATCAACAAACTGTCTGATCATGTGGATCAATCAGCAGCGAGGCCTACGTTTCCCATGAGCACTCACAGCTGGTCAGCTCTGGGGTGAGGACCTTGATGGTGACCGTGTCATGGCCGCTCTTCCCCTTGGAGTCTGTGACGGTCAGCTTCAAGACGTAGGAGCCCGGCTGCAGGTTGGAGAGCCTCACCTGGTCGTTATGGTTGGCCTTCTGCAGGAAGTCAGAGGAAAATGGCACAAGGTAAAGGGCCGTTCCGCAGAGAGACAGGAAAACGCTCTGATGGATGGAAGAGACGCGACTACGACCTCATCAGAGGAGACGGAGAACCAGAAAGTAAAACGTATCCATCAAAAAAATTAAGAGTAAAAAGTATTTGGTAAAAAGTCTGTTCAAGTAGTAACCAATCAAATTATCAATCATTTAATATTTAAAAATTACATTATCAGATGGACCAAAACATAAAGTTAAGTGACAATAATTAATAGAAGTGAGAAAATCAGGCAAAATAAAATGTTTCCAAATTAGTTTCTTTGAATAAACCAAACTGCAGGTGTGAGTCTGTGTGGTTGAAACATGTTTGTTTTTCATTCAATTTTACTCCAGAAAGAGCAAAAATACTTCATGATAAAATTACACAAGAAAAAGTAAAAGTACAAAGTAGATTTTTCAAAAAAACTTTACTCAAGTAAATGTAACTGAGTAAAAGTAACTAGTTACTACCCAACTCTGGCCTCATGCCTGTTCAGACTGGACTCTGGGCCTGGACTCAGGAATCGGGCCAGCCTGACCTCCCGCCAGCTCTAAATGGTTCCAGGTCAAGCCCCGCCCCCTGCAGGTGTTACCTCCAGCTTCAGGTTCTGGTCTCCGCTCTGCTGAGTCCACTTGTAGTCAGAGATCTTAGCGTGGTACAGCGGCACGCTCTCGGAGCCGTTGAGCGTCACGTTGTCTCCGGGCTGAAGGACAATGTCAGGGCCGGCGTTGGCGATGGGCGCAGCCAGCTCACCTGGGAGACAACAGATGTTTACGACTACAGACGACGTTTCCTCTGGAACGAACACTTTGACTCATTTTCCTATCGGAGCATTTCAGAGGAAAGTTCTTCTCCTTGTTAAAGGGACAGTTCCACTCTGAGAGGCAGAATCACCATCTCTCCTGGTGTCTTCACTTTATCAAACTTGAAAAAGGGACATGTTAGCAATTTGACAACTGATTTAAGATTAAGACTATGATGGCTGCAAGTTCCAAAAACCATTGAAAAGAACAAAAAACAAAAACACAGGAATGATGGAAACTCCAAAACACACAAAACAGATGCAACAGAAAAATTCTGCAAACACAAGAAATGGAAAATTAGAAACGCTGCAAACTTTCTCTACAAAACAGAGGTCCTCCAGACCACTAGGGGGAGTCTGGAGCAGCTTTCATCTACATAAATGAGCTGCTTTCATGACATATTGAAGAAGACATGAAGTGTATTGTGCCTTTTCTGTCTTTCTCCAAGTTTCTTTTGAATATTCTGTCTTTACTGAAGGTCTGGTCTTTTGTGATTTGGTGGTCGACTCCCTCTAGTGGCCTGGAGGACTTCTGTTTTGTAGAGCAAGTTTGGAGCGTTTCAAATTTGCTCTTTTTCATTTTTGACTTTATTTCCATTTCCTGTGCCTGCAGTGTTTTGCTGTTTGCACCCATCATCAACTACAGAAAACCCACGTAATGGGGATAATAGACATTTAGCAGCCATGTTGGATTTGGGGGCTGCACTGGGTTTAACTCGGTGAGTTTTGAACTGTCAGATGAGTGCTTCATTATACTCCAGGCCGCTTCTTGTAGCAATCATCAATTTATTCCATTTTGTATAATAAAGCGACATTATAACACGGTCAACAGAAATTATGACCACCACCAGAGCACCCAATTCCTCATACATACTAAACCAGCGCGCCAGTATGGCTCCCATTACCTTAGTGACAACCACGCCCACCTCGACACACCCACCACCCAAGTGTCAAAGCCGTGTGCTCCTGCCACATCAGTAATTGCTGATTTCAATCATATGGCTCTTACAGGTGAGAAACCTCCAACTTCTTAGGTGAAATTTAAAATTCACAAAACTATTTATCATCGCAATTCAGCATTAATGACCATCAAGAACAAACGACATGTAGTGTTAGCCAAGGAAAAAAGTAACTTTTAATCAGCATCCTGTCCCGAGGACGTATTCCCCATTCTTGGTCTAAATGTACGTAAATAATCTCAACAATAAGCCAACTCCAGCCGAACAGCAGCAGAGTCTTCAAGAACGGAGATGAAGTCAGCAAGGTTCTGATCCCAGACCTAAAACAACCTTCAGTTTTATCATCTTTCTCTAGTTTTTCTTAAGTTTGACGAGGAAAATGGAGAACATTTCAAACTCTGGCTGCTGGTGTCTAAATCATTTTATACACTTTAAAGTTTAAACAGAAAAGCTGTGCCATGTTAAAATTTGTAAAGTGATTAGTGTTGACAGTGATGGATCATAAGGCTCTCTGTCCAGGGCAGAATGCACCCAGGGGCGTCACAAGCACGCTGTGGTTGTTAAAGTTATCCATCTGTTACACAAGAAGTTTCCCTTTGGATGTTTACTTGTGGCGGTCTGGGCGATCGATATGCAGATGTTTCATCTGAATGAAGGAGCCTGTCTCTTTAAAACGCTGATATGTCAAAACAACAAAAAATGAACAATTGAAGGTAAATGTCAGTTGACTCATATAAGGCTGTTTGAGTTTCATAAAAAGTTTTAAAATACAATTACTGATTGACAAAGTAAGAAAATTTAAAGAAATTAGATCTGGATCAATATTTTTGCTGAATTAAAACTACTCTCTGGTGATTTGTTGCTATTGATTAGGTATTGATTGGTGTTTGCGCCCTCACCTGGTTCCTCCAGGTATCTCTGGTACAGGCTCCTCCTAATGTAGCTCTTGTATCCGGCCTGGTTCACAAACCGACACACAAAACGGTTTTTATGGACGCAGTCTAACAGGAAGCACGTGCGCGTGTCCTGCTCTTCCTCGTCGCGCGGCTCCAGCAGCGCCAGGTTGCAGCGTGGGTCCTTACAGCACTGCGTCTCGCACTCCTCATCCACGGACACGGTCTGCGTGTCCAGCAGAGCGGCGCCGTCCTCCACCGCGTCCTTCGCGTCCAGAACGAAGTTCTCACTGCCGGAGACGAACGCGCCGCTGCCGCTGCCGCATTGCTCCGCCGCGCCGCGCCGCGCGCCGCGAAGCAGAACCAGCAGCAGCAGAGAGGAAGTACAGAACCGGAACATTTCCAGTCAGCTCGGAACTGACGAGGGAAACGGAGAGGAGTCCGCCTCAGTCCGACAGAAAACAGGAAGGTTAGAGTCGCTCCTCAGCGCGCGCTGCTTTGGTGTGTCTCACCTGTTGCTTGACAGGAAGACGAAACACACAGCAGGCCAATGAGGTGACGCGCCTCTGACGTCACTCAGGTGTGGCCCACAGAAAGCAGAGGACAGGTTTCAGTGAGAGGAGCAGAAAAAATCGGTGGCGCTGCAGAAACGGATCCCACTGTGAGGATCAGAACAAACCTGGAGAGAAAACAAAACATTTCATGTCGTTTTAAAAAAATAAGAGGATAAATCTACACATTAGCAAGTTTTCTCTCCTGTGCCTAAAAACACATAAGCAGATTTCAAAATTCAGGTGATTTTTCTGGTTCATCCAAAGTCACAAAGAATAGATATATGTTGATTTTATTCCTATATGTATATATGAAACATATAAACACATATGTATATATAAAATACTTAGTGTGTTATCTTTCATAGGGATCGGAGGAGAACATCCAATCTAAACAAAAATACATTTTTGTTAAAAAAAAGTTTTATTAGATTTTTTTGTTTAGTTTTTGTCTTATTTTGTATTATTAATGTTAGTTTGTTCTTGTTGTTCTTTTATTTCGTCTTCAACTAAATAGTTTTAAAAAGAATGGCTAGTAATTATAATTGGAATAATATTAACACTACTGCTAATAATTTATCTATTATTATTATTAACTGAGTTGTACACATTTTCTTTCTCTTACCCTCTTTTTTTATATATTAAAAAATTATTCTCACTGACATAAATTATGACTGTTGATGAGAAAAATATTGGAACAGCTTAAGCACAGCATAATTAATACTTTTCATCCGTAATTAATGGATACTAAGATAAAATGTTTCAAAAGTATTGCCAAAAAATGGATGAGTAAAAACAGAATATTTATGGTGCAGTACAAGTTATAACCAGTAGAGGCGCTGCAGCACCCGGGGGCCAATCATATGCGCCAGAGGAAGTCAGCTAGAGCCTGTGACGGAAGCGGGTTGTTTGAATCTTGTTTTGGTCTTCTTCATAACACTTCCGGTAAGAAAATGTGTTTTATTATTGTTCTGTAATGAATACTTGACGCAAAACGTGAATCTTTTCTTCACTGGTGTTTCCTGTAAGTGCTTATGAGTCTCTATCGGTTCGTTCGAATGATTTTTATCCAGGCCTCTGACGTTTTCAGCCGAATTTCACAGAAAAACCGACGAATTTTAGTATAAATGTGATTATTGATGTTAAGAACGCCAACATTTGTAACGCTAAACGTAAATACGGCCTAATACAAACCATTTATCAAATTCGGCTCAGAATAAACAACCACAAAGTGATGATTTCCATAAAATCGGAGGGCTGAATCCCAAATCCAAGTTAGTGAATAAACCGGCATTTTCCAGGCAGATGGACTTATTGTCACAAAAGCAGAAGCACATAAGTTATCATGGTGATTTATCAGCTGTCCTGCTCCGTGCCAGGCCAAAGTCATCCTGGTTCCTTATTAAGCCCCAATCAGACCGGTCAGAAGCCAATATGTTCCGTTTTCTTTTTAACATTATGGCTTAAAATATCACTGAATCATGTCGGCAGTTGTATTATTATTTTGACATTACGTGCATTGTAACTGTTCTGAAAACTGCTGTTATTCTCAAAACGTTTACAACCCAAATTAACTTAAGTTTTGACACATTATTAAACAAATGCACAGTTTAAGTACAATATTTCAGACATGTACTTATTTACGTCATAAACATACCTTGTGTGTCTATGAAGATTGCTGCCAAAAGATTTATACATTTTATCTCCGTTACAACTTATCTTGTCTTTAGTTTGCCGTTAAGTTGCCTTTGCGCTAACCGTTAAGCGGGAAATTGACCTTCAGAATAAAAGCATGACAACTCAAACAGGAAGTTAGCCATAGTTAGAAGTAAGTAAAGACAATAGTCGCATTTTTATGTTTTTTTTTTTTTTACATCATCACTTGAATATTCAACTAATTTGGAGATGAGAAGGCTAATTTTCTTTAACAATAACGAGCTTGTTGATTATTGGTTAGTGATTGATTCTTTGGTTTCTGATCGATGCAGGTGCAGAGATGGAGGGATTGTCGGTCAGCTGTCAGTAAGTGAAATCTGTCATTTAAAGTTAAAGCAGAGCAGCTTTACGGAGCTATTTTTTCTAACAAAATAAAATATTAGTTTACTAACAGTGATTTAAAGAACCAGTTGAACTTTAAGTATTATAGATTATAAATCAAATTATTTGTATAATTCTGTTGATTCCGGTTAATTAAAAAACAGCTAAATTTAAATGTTTACAGTATTACACATCATTAAAAATGAGATATTTTTAAAATAGAAATAATCATTTATCTCTTAAGAATTATGAAGAAGACAGTTGTCAGTTGTCACATGTTTGACAAGAATTTAACACCTCTAATGGTAATAATTATAGAAACTGGCAATATTTCAACAAATTACTGGAAAGTTGAGTGGAAGGAAAAAGTTGCACAAACAGGGATATTTGTTTTTAATCAACTATTAAAACAAATATAAAAAAAACACTTAAAATGTGATATTCTGTGTGTAATATATTTACAAATTGTTAAAATAAATGATCTGTTTGATGGCTGCAGATCAGCCAATCAGAGCACGGTGCAGGTGAACGTGGGGGCGGGGCTTCATGATGGGGGCGGGGTCAGCCAGGTTAGCGATTACTGTAAAGAGGACCTGATGAGGGGAGGAGAGGAGCTGTGCTTCGAGGAGCTGCGGGCCGAAAGGTACTTCCAGCAGAAAGAGGAGGAGATGAAAGGTGCGTTCGCTGTCCTCATGATGCCTTCACTGCCTGTGGGAAACGAGAGTTAGCGCTTCTGTTTTAGCTTCTGGTTGCTTCCTGCAGAGAAGATGAGACACCTGAAGGAGCAGAAGGAGCAGCTGAGTCAGGAGCTGGAGGAGAAGAGGCTGCTGCTCAGAAAGTTGCAACAGGTGGGTTCTGACCCAGTTCTGGTTCTGCTCATTGAGTACTGCCATAGACTTACAGTTCTCTTTCTCCTGTCAGATCAGCAACGTGGATCAACCTGCTGCTGCTCCCTTCAAAATACTGGATGAGTCTGGTTCCGAAGAGTCTGCCGGGTAGCCAACCATAACTGGACCAGACCAGAATCGGACCGGAACCAGAACTCCCCCGTCTCACCATCTGACTGCTGCTCTGCAGGAAGTCGGATCCGTCCTCAGACGAGCTGCCAGATGACGTCTTCCTGCGACCCGAAGAGAAGGGACTCTGTGTGAGGGTCCAATTTCCAACCCGACCCGACCAGAACCACCAGCAGAACCGGCCACCAGGTGACCAGAACCTTTTTATATTCATGTTTTATTTTCTTGATCTTATGACTCTACTCGTAATTTTCTGACTTTATTCTCATTTCATTGCAACTTTATTTAAAATTACAAGAATAAAGTCAAAATATTATGATAAAAAATTGTTTCATAATATCTTGACTTTATTCTCATGATAGTAGAACTTTAAAAAAAAATTAACTGTATTTTCTTAATCTTACATTTAAAGTCATAATATTACAATAATAAAGTCTATTATTCAAAGTTTATATTTTGACTTTATGCTTGTAAAATTGCAACTTTATTCTCAAATTATTACAAAATTATCTTGTAATGTAAAAACGAAAATTGTCCAATAGAATTCAACAATTCAACACAAAACATGCAGAAGAGACTCTGAATACAGTGAAGAAAAAACCTTTTATGAATAATGGAAATACAGAACCTGACACAACGTGCATTTTGCAATACAAAGTTAGAAAAATGACAAGAAGTAAAATAAAGAATTTGTTGAAATTTTGATGATTTAACCTTAAAATTCTCCTGAAACTTCCTGGGTTTCAATTATTTTCCTCAAATTCTGTTTAACTCAAAGGTTAAACTTTGAAAATCAAACCCTCCATCAGATCAGACTGATGGAGGCTCAGGTTTGCTGACGCCCATCTGATCTCAGGTCAGCCGAGTTGGACCGAGCGGGACCTCCGGGTCGAGCTGGACCCCCGGGCCGAGCCGGACCCCCGGGCCGAGCGAGACCTCCGGGCCGAGCCGGACCCCCGGGCCGAGCGAGACCTCCGGACCGAGCCGGACCTTGGTTCCCAGGAAAGCGTCTCTCAGCCCAAAAAGCAGCTGAGCCCCATAGAGGAGATCAGTGTGGAAGCAGCATCTCTCACTTCTCCTGGAGAACTGACCGGGGGGAACTCCAGTCCACTGGACCAGAACCAGGAGCAGCACCGGTATCAGGAGCAGGACCAGAACCAGGAGCAGGACCAGAGCCAGGAGCAGGAGGACCTCAGTCGGTCTCATGGTACAGAAGGTTCCAGGTTCCTGGATTAGAAAATGTTTGTTTTGTGAGTGGGTTCTACAGAAACGGTTCTGTGTTCTGATTTGTCTTCCAGCTGTAGATCCCTGCGACCCAGAAGTCCGTAGACAGCTGTTGGATCTGTTTGACATCACTTCCTCTCCGAACTTTCATTCGGAGCAGCGCCCCCTACCTGCTGTTGAGGAGTGCAGCATTCTGGACCTCGGTATTATTCTGAACTTCGGTTCTGATTCTGTAACTCTTGGGATTTTTAATTTGTATCGATTACAGCTGAGCAGGAAGTTAAAGCCAATCTGTGGCGTTCCTCAGGGACGAGTCCTCAGTCCCCCTCTGCTCTCTACTGGTTCACACTTTAAACCAGAAGTTTACTTTCACCTTTTTTTTTCCGTTTCTGAAGTTAAATCAGAACAAACTTCTCCTGTTTTTGGTCAGATGGAATTAAAAAAATTATTTTCATTCCTAAATGATGAGAAAAAAACTTAAGAAATTTGTTTTGAAGATTTTTAGAAACTTTTTTTTCAAATTACAGAAGTTTTCATACATCCTGTCACTATCAGAAGTAATTTATGTTCAGACTGTTTGACTCGGCTCAAACATTTCTGGTGCTGTTAATATTTTTACTGACAATTGGTTCAACACCTGTGGATGTATTTTAAGTGAACTGGGTTAATTTACCAGAGTAAACTGTTTTTTTTAACCAGTTAAGGTTAATCTTTTGGTTTCAACCACATGATAAACTATTGATTTATCATGCCGTTAATTGATTTATTGGTTTTTGTGACAGACTTTCTCTTTGCATGTTAAATCTGCAGGTTTCGGTTTTTCTTTCTTTTTGTGAAAACTGGTTTTCCTCAGATTATATGGAAACTAAAACAAACATTTCTGTTTTAATTTATTCTCTGGCTGCTACAAATTAGAAAATATTTTTTCTTATGATGCTGAAGTTTGGAAAACATGGAAAAAACCAGAAAATGTTTTTTTCCATGTTGAACTAAAACACCTCAGCCTGGAGGTGGAAACAAGCCGCCCGTTTCATCCTGACGCAGCAGCCATGTTTTCCCCAAACAGACTGCTGCAGCCGTTCAGAGGTCAAAGGTGATCCCAGCAAACTCAGCAAGTCTGCCTCCAGCCTCAAGAAGATGACAACATTCATTTAAAAACCAGTTTTCTATAAAAATAATCACAGAATGTTTATGAACCCCTGCTCTAAATATGAAGGGCTTCAGATGGGACCTGCTGCTGATTGGCTGTGTGAGTCATGTGACTGGGATTAAAGGAAACCCAGCTTTACTTTGCTTTGTCCACTAGGGGGCGACACATTCTTCATTCGAAGCAGACTTTTGGACAGAGGCAGCGTCTCCATCTTCAGAGCAGCTGCAGAGAATCAGTCTGTGTTTATAAAGGCGAGTCTTCCTGGTTCTGATGGGCCCAGCTGGCCCGCCTGCTGGTCATGTGACTGACTGATGCTTCCTGCTGCAGGTGGAGCGCTGCTTGGCCCCCTGGGATTTCTACCTGTTCACCCGCCTGAAGGAGAACTCGCCGTCCGCTGACAGAGCTGCTCTGATCAGCTGCTTCCTGTTTGAGGACGGCTGCATCACCGTCTACAGACTGCCTGCAGACCACCAGCTCACTGTGAGACCCGTCAGTCAGTCATCATTACATATAAATATGTTGATCAGTGTTTCATTCATTATGAATCAAAAACAGTTTTTCAGCTGTTTTGCAGTTTTCTAGAAGTTTGTTCCAGATTTGTGTTGCATAGAAGTGAATGCTGCTCCTCCATGTCTGGTTCTGGTTCTGGTCAGCTCTACAGAACCAGAAGACCTGAGAGGTCTGGAAGGTTGAAACAACAGCAGCAGGCCTTTCCTGTATTTTCTAAACGTTCTTCAGGTGACAGAAGGCCGACTTTGGAACCGACTTTATGTGACGCTGAAGGTTTAAACCCAGATTCAGTTTGACCTCTGGTTTCCTGCTGACTCTAGATCTATAACTCCAGATCTATAACTCCAGATCTATAACTCCAGATCTATAACTCCAGATCTATAACTCTAGATCTATAACTCCAGATCTATAACTCTAGATCTATAACTCTAGATCTATAACTCCAGCTCTATAAATCTAGATCTATAAATCTAGATCTATAACTCCAGATCTATAACTCCAGATCTATAACTCTAGATCTATAACTCCAGATCTATAACTCTAGATCTATAACTCCAGATCGTTCCCCTTTAGGTCCAAAGATCATAACTTCAGTTTCTGTTCGGCGCTTTAATGGGTTTAACTTTATTCTCATAATCTTAAGTCATATATTGATTAGAAATCAATATTATGACTTGCTTACGATTTGGTCAAGTATCTCCGTTATTATGCATCACCTGATTCTGTTATTATGACTTCAAAGAAGTCATGATATTATAAAAATTAAGTTGGAATATTTCAGGAATAGAGGAAAAATGATACAATAAACTATCATAATATTTTGACAGTAAATTATTTTTTACATTCAGTTGTAATTATTGTCACATTACGTCTTTATTTTTGTGACATAATTTTATTCTTATATTATTATGACTTTATTTTTGTAATATTATGGCTTTTAAGAATTCATAATTTTATTTATATAATTGTATTTTTATCATAATATTTAGAATTTATTCTTGTAATATTATAAAATTATGACTTTAAAGTTATAGTTGTGAAAATAAAGCTAAAATATGAATATATAGTAAAAATGAATGTAAATCTTTTTGTTATAGTTTGACTTCTCATTTTATTACAACTATATTTTCATAATATTATGAATTTTAAGATGTCATTATCTTATGACAAAGTCAAAATATTTCCAAAATAAAGTAAAAAAAATTGCCTTGATATTTAGATTTTATTCTCATAATCCTATAACTTTATTTTAGGAACAAATGATTTTTAAGAAGTTGTGATATTATGAGAATAAAGTCAAAATATTAGAGTAAAAAATTTTGCGGTAATGTTTTGACTTTGTGCTTGAATGGGTTCAGAGTCACCTGCTGACGTGATGCAGAGCTGTGCATCCTGTGTGTTGTCATGGTAACTCTTCCCTGTGCATCCTGTGCGTTGTCATGGTAACTCTTCCCTGTGCATCCTGTGCGTTGTCATGGTAACTCGTCAGTTCTCCCGGTAACCCGTTGTTCCGTGGTCAGGTTCTGGCGGACTGCGGCCCGGATCCGGCGTGTGTTGGTGTGAAAGCCGTCAGGCTGCTGGAGCTGGTGCTGCAGCTGCACGGCCGCAGCCTGCTGCATGCGGGGTTGCGGCCCGGCATCCTGGCCTCCTGCGGCGCCGCGGCGACCCAGGACTGGCTCTTCCCGCTGGATTGGTCGTCCTCGCTGGACCTGGACCTGCAGAAAGACGTCCGGTCCGTCCAGCAGATCCCGTCCGCTCAGGCCTACCTCAGGCTGGGTCTGCTGCAGCCCGCCGACCCGCCGCACACCGTAAGCACGCCTTCGTCACGTTAACCGCCTCCGGCTCAGAACGGGTCGGGTTGACCGGGTCTGTTCCGTCTCCTGTCAGGTGGACCTGGTGGGCGTGGCTGAAACCATCTACTTCCTGTTGACCAACAGCGAGATGAAACCAGAGAAACACGGCAGCAGCTGGACAGTGGAGCAGTACGGTGGAGTTGGACCCAGTTACTGACTGACAGCATGTAGAACAGAAACACTTTATTACTGCTGGAGCTCAATCACTTTTATCCACCGGGTCCAGTTACCGGGTTCAGGAGCAGAACCGCTCGGTTCTGTAAATTACTTTGAGAAGTAATGAGATTTGGTTATATAAAAACAGGCTTTAGTGCTGAAACATGATCAAATGGATCAGAACCAGAGTTCCATTCTGGGCCTCACTGAGCTCACCTGGAACCAGGTGAGGCAAAGACTGGAGAGTTCAGCTTTTACTCCCAGTCTAATTAGTTTCAGTCTGTTTATGTGTGACTGACATAAACATGGTTATGTCAGCTGCAGCGTGGAACCAGATAAGAGAGGAAACAGAATCCATAGCATTACTGGGTAAACTGGTTTTATCGACCACAGTAAACTGGTTTATCTTACATGGTAGCTGAAGTTTAAATGACTGCCTCTGACTTAAACACTAAAGGTTTAAAATGTGATTCCTTTTCTTTCTGCTGCAGCGACGTCGTCACGTCGACCTGGCGAAGGTTTTTCTGTTCGCTGCTGAACGCCGGCGGTCGCTCGTCCATCTCCATCCTGTCGGAGCTGAAGGACGAACTTTCTAAGTTTTATCTGTGAAGGATCCGTGTTACATGTTGTCTGTTTAATGTTTGGTTTCATTAATAAATAAAGTAAAACACTATTTGTTGCAGCAGCTGTTTGGTTTATTCATTTGATCATTGAACCAGCAGAGGGCGCTGTAATGCGGCCGTGTTAGGAAATCTATTCCTGTCAATAAAGATTATTCTGACATTTCTGAGAAAAACTCTGAAAATTTGATATTATCAGGATTTTTTTGGAAAAAAATTACTTTAGAAACTCCAGGTTTTGTTTTTTTTATTTTTGTTTTTTTTTTTCAAATAAATTTCTTAAAATAATTTTTTCACTTTTTTTTAACAAAGATTTGTTTTTTCTACAATTCTAATATTTATTTCAACATTTAAGTGGTTTTCGAGAAAATGTTTGAATTTTCCAACTTAAAAATTTTCTATTTATTACTTTATTACTTTCAATCTCAAAATTTCAGATTTTTTGCTAGCAAATTTTCAGCCGTTTGAAACTTTCTTCTTTTTTTTAATTTGACTTTTCAGACTCAAATGTTCTTGTCTGAGATTAATCTAAAAGTTTTCTTGTTTTTCTAGCAAAATTTCAGCTTATAAAATTCAAATGTTTTTTCTAGAAAATTTCTGGGTTTTTATAAGAATAAAACAAAATTAACTCAGAAATTCCCAATTTTTTTCTAAAAAAACATTCTGAGATTAATCTGAACATTTTTTAGTTTTTGACCGTTTAAAACAAAAAAAATTCCAAGATTTTTCCTAAAAACTTTTAATTTGAAAATTCAACAATTTCCATCTTATTTAAACCATTTTTATGATAAATTTTCACCTTTCTGAAACCATGATTTTTCTGGAAAGTTTCTGAGATCAATATTTAATACACTTGTAGTTTTCAGATATTTATTGAAGGTTTTTATAACTAAGTGAACCATAAAGATTCATATGAACTGAATTATTTACTAAGTTTAAAGCTTCAGTTCATCATTATTCGTTCATCTAAAGTTGCGTTGAGATGAAAATCCCCGCTGAGGTTCGGAGCTTTAGGCGGGGAACTGTGGGCGGTTCGGGCTGTTGAGTCACGTCCTGCTGAGCCCGGAGGGAGAACCGGGCAGGGAGAACCGGGCATGCTGCTGCCTGCACCGACCTGAGGGCCCTCCTCTGTGTGTCCTCGCCCCGCCTGGGGCCGCGGGCCCCCGCCGCTCCTTGCGCCTCATCCCGATACAAACTGCCGCTTCCTAACGAACCGGGCCGGTGGGCTTCAGAGGGTCTGACCTCACACTTCCTTCTTCCACTAAATTTTAAATGATAATAAAAGTCAGAGTCACGGAGCTGCTGCAGTCTGTCTCTGATCTGCAGGCTCCGCCCACTTACCTGGGACAAGGTGAGACAGGGAGATGTGGGGGAGGAGAGAGAGGAGCAGCGGACAGAGGCAGAGCGCGCGGCAGGATCTGGACCCATCTGGACTCTACGGCCAGGTAAATACACCTGAGGCGGAACCGGATCCGGGTCACAGTTCTGCGGTTCCGACTCAAACGGATCCTCAGAACCGTTCAGCTTTGTTTTCCAGACTAAAACAGTTTTTAGTTCATCCTGTTGGTTCTCAGCAGAACTTTGACTGAACATCTGGAGCTCAGAGCGGTCAGAGTCAGAACCGGGTCGGAACCGGGTCTGGTTCGAACCCCGTCCCGCCCGGATGTGCTGCTGTAAACTGATCCGCATGAATGAACGTTCGGCTGCTAACTGATCCGAGAGCAGCTCCATATCTGACCTGGTTCATGATCCAGTTGAGCAACCGGGCCGGGTCTCCAGAACTCTGAGGTTCTGCTCCACCAGCCCAGCTGCAGTGTTTATCTGCCGGGGTTCTAACGCGGTTCTGATGGTTCTGGTTCGGCCCACAGATGTCGGGTCTCTAATGCATCGCTGCTGCGGATTCCGCTAAACTTTCTCAATATTTTCTGCAGAAACTCGTTTGTTTTGTTTTCCATGCTGCTCGTGGCGCCCCCTGTTGGTCACTGGAGGAATGTTTTGGCTTACTGAACAAATATCGATATTTTCCAACCGATTCGTTTTATTAATTATAATTGACCATAATTATTGGTTAATTATGGCAATAAATTATCATAAATTGACATATTATTGGTATTTGGAGATTTTATTTGCATTAGTTTTGGTTCTGATCCCAGTTTGGATCCCAGTCTCTCGTAGAGAGACAGATTATGACCTTTAGTTGAATTAAACTGAACCTCTGGATGGTAATAGGTTTTATTAATGCCATGTAGTTTGTAGCATAAACAGATTCTGTCTGATGGTTTGGGAATTATTACTCTATTTGTAGCTTTTGAATGGTTCCTGGACTTTGTTGGGAGTTCTGGACCGATGTCCAGCAGTCACTGGGTGAGAGGTGAGGTTCCACCTGGATCAGGGAGGTTCCACCTGGATCAGAGAGGTTCCACCTGGATCAGAGAGGTTCCACCTGGATCAGGGAGGTTCCACCTGGATCAGGGAGGTTCCACCTGGATCAGTGAGGTTCCACCTGGATCAGAGAGGTTCCACCTGGATCAGAGAGGTTCCACCTGGATCACAGAGGTTCTACGTGGATCAAAGAGGTTCTACGTGGATCAGAGAGGTTCCACCTGGATCAGTGAGGTTCCACCTGGATCAGTGAGGTTCCACCTGGATCAGAGAGGTTCTACGTGGATCAGAGAGGTTCCACCTGGATCAGAGAGGTTCCACCTGGATCAGTGAGGTTCCACCTGGATCAGGGAGGTTCCACCTGGATCAATGAGGTTCCACCTGGATCAGGCTTCAGCTGCTGATTCTGATCAGTTCTGCATCAGTTTCAGATGTTCGTGTCTCTATGACTGATTTTAAATGATTTCTTCTTTAATGTTTGGGTTTTACAGCAGCAGGTTGGCTCTGTTGTAGGTAGAAAAAAGGATTAAATATTTGACAAAAAATTTGAGAAAATTCTTGGAAGTTTTCTAGAAGAAATATATGAGTTTCAGAATTTGAAAATTCTCAAATGTTGAAACAAAAAATGTCCAAAAGTCAAACATTTCTTACTTTTGATGTTTTCATGTATTTTTTCTAGTAAATTTCTGAGGTTTATCTCAAATTTTCTGAGTTTTCTTTTTCAAGCTGTAGAGAACATCTAACTTCATATTTAGACCCAAATAACGGATGGAGTCACGTGACCACGTGTTTTCAGTCATGAACATCCCCCAGCTGCCACTGGAGGGCGCTCTCACCGCACAGTCACTGGTTCCAGTCTGGTTTCCAGGCTGGTTTCCAGCCAGAGACAGGAGCTGTCTGGTCATGTAGAGTTAGATTCCTCTGGTATGTTGGTGAGTCACACCCTGAAAACACACACACACCCCACACACACCTGGCATGCAGGTAACCAGCTGATCCTCTGTATCCTGCAGGCAAACAAGCAGCATCGGTTTCTTAACGCTTCACTGGAGAAGAAAGATGAGAGGAACTGAAACATGCTCTTGTTTTGATCAGAAATAACAAATAAATTCAAATTTTACAGATAAGCAGCCAATAAACTGAAGTTTTACTGCCGGATCTTTTCATGTAAAATTGTCCACAGTCAGATTATAAACATTAAGTTAATTTAAACTAAACCCAGTTAAGACAGAGTAAACAAGACTAGCTAGAAATTAGACATTAACTATAACAAGATTATCAAATTAATGTTAAAGCATAAAAATGTTATTAAATATTTTCAGTTTTTAACTTTTTTACTTGTTCTCTCTTTATCATAATTTCTGTCTTTACATTTTTATTATGAAGCTGCAGAATCTCAAATTTGCCACACAAAGAGAAACTGAAGTAACTTAAATGGGTTTTTAGCCTTTTAGGTATAAAACAGTGAAAGTTGCTGTTTTCCTGTTGGATATGAAAATCAAGTTCACTCAGCCACTTTAACTGCAGGTGTGATAAAAACATAATGATCTCTGAAGTGATGGTGAGCAATTTAAAAATACTCTACCAGAAGATATTGCTGCTTATGAACAGGAAGCCTCTGATGTTCTGGAAGCTGCTGTTCTAGGTTATATTTTAAAACGTAGAAGTAACTCACAGCCGTTCTCATTTTGACAGAGTCAGTTCAGAGACCATGGAGCCGTCATGTCCCGTTCTGTTATTGTTTACATCCAGGATTGTTTGAGCGGTGGAGTTACAAACGACTCGTCTTTTCCTGTCCACCTGAATCGGTAAAACCGTGAACTGATTGATTCAGCGCCACAGCAGAGAGACAAATAACAGAAAAACATTATAAAAACATCTCCACACCACTGCTGGTGTTCTTCCTTTTTCTGGCTCTTTGTGTTGCCTATGCTAAACACAAACTCGTTGCCATAGCAACCGACTGAACAAAGTATCAGTAAAATATACATGCAAACATTTCCCAAGACAAACAACAGAACATTCAGAGTTGGTGTTGCCTTTTTTATTCTTTACTAAACTGAAAAAACAAATTCTGCAGCACCTCTACATGTTGCAGTTGTCAAAGTCAACCTAGCATAGCTAAGCTACTTCCCTCTCCCTCGCTAAAAGTTTTTATGACCGTATAGTTGTGGTAGGGTTGACATAGCACTGCGTCGGCTTTTCTTTTATATATCCAGCGTATATTTAAGATTTAGCTCAGTATGTTGACAACTTGACAGCTAACACCAATGCTAACAGCTAGCGGTTCAGGATCACACTGCAGCGTTTCTGTAGGTTCTGTAATTTGCTGGAGTTAAATAATTTTATTTATTTTTCTGGTACAGAAGGAATCCTTAAGCTCCGCCCCCTCCTCCTCTTCCTCCTCTTCCTCCTGTTTGCTGTCAGGGAGTGGAGGAGGATGTGGATGATCTGATCCGGTCAGCAACACCTGGTGATGATGATGATGATGATGCTTCATCCTCTCTGTGTTTCGTACAGGCTGAGGTGGAGCGAGGAGGTTCGGACCAAACCGGGCCGGGTCGGGCCGACCCGAGGCTGAGGAACATCAACGCCCCAACAGGTGAGACCGCAGGAGGAAGTCAGACTGTCCTGCCTCAGAGCAGAACCTCTGAGGCCCGGTGAGGGGTAACTGGACCTGAAGGTTCTGGACCTGAAGGTTCTGGATGTTAAAGAGTCTTTGTTTGGGTTCATTAAAGTGAGCAAAAAGGTTCTTTTGGGTCCTGGGAAGGTTCTCTTCTCGTGCAGGTGTTGGTGATGGTTCAGCTGAGGTTCTGCTGAGACCCAGAACCTCAGAGACGGTTCTGGAACTGGTTTTGACTGATGAAGGTCAGAAACTTTGAGTCCTGAAGTTTCTGAGATTAGGTCGATTTTCAGAGATCTGTGATGATGATGATGATGATGATGATGATGATGAGCATCGTCATCATCATCATCATCATCATCATCATCATCATCATCATCATCATCATCGTCTCTCTGGTTCTTCTCTTTGTACCGAATTGTTCTGATCTGCTGCTGATCCACAGAGACTCGTTACGCATCAGTTTGGCGCCGATCCAAACTGATCCAAACCGATCAGAACTGATTCAAACTCTCACCTGACAGTCCGTAATGATCAGATCACCGGAACCAGAACCGTGAACCCAGCCTGTACTGGGTTCACGGTTCTGGAAGCTAGGAGAGAACCTACCGATCCACAGGCAGAACCTGCAGAACCGGGCCGAGATTCAAACCCAAAACAATCCAGCAGAGCCGCCTGAGCCGCTAACAAGCGGTCCAAACCGGCCGCTTTAGGACAACAATCTGAGCTTCTTAAAGAGACAGGTCAGATTTTTGCAGATGGGGTTCTGTGGAGACGCTGTGAGTCGTTAGCGTCTTCCATGAATTGGATCAGAACCTGAATGGATCCTGGTTCTGATGACAGACTGACACCAAATCAGTTCAGTCACAAAAGTATTTACATCCTGTGAAGTGAGCTGACTTCCCTCCCAGACAGGAAGTGCTTACAGTCAAACGGGCTCAAGTTCTGGAAGAATGTGGTTCAGAACCGATCCGATCTCTGGTAATACAATCTGGTTCTGAGGTCAGAGGTCAGCTGCAAACACTCCAGATTCCTGCAGTCACTGATGCAGAAAGGTGAGATCTCACCTGGGCTGCTTGGTCGGTTTGAGGATCGGGTCATGTGACCCGGTTCAGGTGACTCACCTGAGCAGGTAGAGCAGCCGCCACTTCTCCGCCTGCCTTCAGCGTCTCATCATGTCTCGGCCCGGCCGGCGTCACGGCTGCTGCTCTCCCCTTCACAGCGCCGCTTCCTGTTGCTACTCCCGGGTCCGGTCCGGCGGCCGGCGCTGCGTTTCCGTGGCGATGTTCCGGCGCAGGAAGAAGAAGCACCGGCTGGAGATCTCGGCGCCGCGGGACTTCCAGCACCGCGTCCACACGTCCTTCGACGTCTCGACTGGACGCTACGTGGGTCTGCCGTCGCAGTGGCAGAGCGTCATCGACACGCTGAAGAGGCCACGCCCCCTGGTGGACCCGTCCAGGATCACCAACATCGATCTGAAACCCAGAAAGGTCAGAGGTCAAATTCAATGTCAGTGAATTCTGGCATCTGAAACTCATCACATTTTATTCTTTCTCTAAAGAAAGAATAAAACTATTTAGTTTATAGTTCTTTTTTTTTATAACATTTCTTTTATTTTTGAAATTTTTTGTTTTCTTGTTTAATTTCTTAAAATCATGTTTCTGGTTTTATTTTTTCTTTGTTTTATTTTTAACCAGGTTAATTTTTTCTCTTTTTGAAATTTGACTTTATTCCATTTAAAAAAAAACAAAACAACAACAAAGGTTAAGTTATTTTTCTTCTTGTTTACTTTTCTCATCAAGTTTTTGTTGTGATTTTTTCCTCTTTTTGGTTTTTTACCACACGTTTTTCTGTTTTATAGTTGTTTTTTCCTTTTTTGAAAATTTATTACATCTTTCGGTTTTGATAAAATTTCTATTTTTGTTTTTTTGTACATTTCTATTTTCAGTATTGCTTTTTGTTTTATTTATTTTTTTCATTTAGCAATGTATTAATATGTTGCAAAAATTTACCATATATGTGTATTTTTATTTTTAAATGATTTATTTGAATATATATTATTTTTCTCTAAACAGATATGCATAGAAATGATAAAACCTTCACAAACTTTTGCTAGCTGACCGCTAAGTAAGAAGCTTTTAGTGCTAACCCAAAGCGCTAATTATGAACCTTGGCTTTGCTGATGCTAAAGCGCTAAACCAATAAGGTGTTTAGTGTAAGCTAATAACAAAGAGCTAAAATCAATACAAAGGTTACAACATAGAGTATCGTCCTCAATAGGGTCAAACTGATTAATACACACAATTAGCACAACTATTAGCGGGTTAGCGGTTTACCTGAGGCGTGGCCATCGCTGCCTGAAATGAATTGTTATCCCGTTTGTTCGCCAGCAGACGATCGTTCGCGGCAGCTTCATCGGCCATGGCGACTACATCAGTCACGTGATCTCCGAGATGAGCCGCGTTTCCGTCACCAGCTCCAACTCGCTGCGCCGCACCAGCCCGTCGGCACGGAAACGCGCCCAGTCAATGGGCCGGTTGGGAGAAGTGGCGGAGGACGAGTCGTACCACTACCTGGAGATCAGCCGGCGGAGCAGCAGCGTGAAGACCGGCGGGAGCGCCACCTACTGGCAGGACCGCATCCGGCAGGTGCGCAGCGAGAGCGGCAGCCCCAGGGCGAACAGGAACCTGCAGAGAACCAAATCCAGCAGCCAGGTGAGCTCAGTACCTGAGGGCGCTCCGCACAGCCCCACGTCCCCTCAGAGGTCGACCTACACGCCTGAACGCAGCGTCCCCAATGGCGGCGTCAGGCTAAAGCAGAGGCCGACCTCCTACCACCAGGCGGCAGAGACCGGCAGGCCTCAGCTGAGACCCAGAGCCGGAGCCAGTCACCTGCCGGACTTGCTGTCCTCTTCCACAGAAACCCCCAGGAGGCCGCATTCGACCTACGACCTCAAGGTCAGACCTGGACCAGAGGTCAAGTTTATTTATATTTACACTGCAAAAACACAAAATCTTACCGAGAACTTTTGATCCAGTTTCTAGTGCAAATATTATAGAACACTTGAAATAAAATAAAACTAACTTACAATTAACGTTTCAGCGAGAAATATGAGCTTATTTTAAGTCAATAGATTATTAATGTTTATAACAAAGTGACAGTTCATTCACTGATTAATTAACTAAAAATATGGGAAAAATGTTTTTTTATAAGTGAAATAATCTGCCAATGACATAAGCACTTTTAAAAAATCAGTATTAAACAATTAATAACATGATTACAAACGGACTCTAAGCGAAGAAAACCTATGGATAATAATAATAGTAATAATTATTATTATAAATAACAACATTATACATCAGAATAATTAGCAACTCTTTGCTAATGTTCATCTGATAAATTCTTCATAATCTGTTATAAAACTATAAATGAGTAGTAATATGAAAATCAAAGCAGAAAAAACTAATGATAATAATGACTGTAAAATAACAATAATAATCTACTAATATGGTAATAATAACCGAAGATAGGAAGAAAAACCTCAAAGGAAAGCTATTGCCATTAGCCGTTGCCATGACAATAGCTACTCTTCCTGGGATTCACATCATAAATAAAACATTTATTACAAAAACAACCCAGGAAGAATAATTTGTGCTACAGTAGAGACCATTCCTTACATAACTCCATCTGTTTGTTGCTCCAGCTGCCATCTTCCCGCCCTCGGCTGCCTCCGCCCAACAGCACCAGCAGTCCCATCATCACTGGCAGAGTTCTGCCCCAACCTTCACCCCGCCCCTCCACAGGGGTCGATGTTTCTACCAAACGCGCCTCCTCGCCGCCCCAGTCGAGCCCCGTGCAGCCGAGCCGCCCCCCTTCCTCCACCCCTCCTGCCGCCCTGGACAGAGCGCCCCAGAAGGTGACCCACGAGCAGTTCAAGGCGGCGCTGGAGATGGTGGTGGACCCGGGCGATCCCAGAGTGACTCTGGAGAACTTTGTGAAGATCGGGGAGGGATCCACCGGCGTGGTGTGCATCGCCCGGGAGCGGCACAGCGGGCGCCAGGTGGCGGTGAAGATGATGGACGTGAGGAAGCAGCAGCGCAGGGAGCTTCTCTTTAACGAGGTACGGGTCGACTTCAACCAGCTAACCAAAACTAACAAATAACAAAAACTGAAAACATTGAGTGATTTCACCTGACAGTGCTTTGTAAAGTAGCTTTTTCCACAACTCTGAAATAAATAAAAACAATAATTAATGGGGAAAAACTATAACAAAGTGGAACTATATCACAGATTTATAAAACTAAAACACATTGAAGTTATGAATACAATATCCTTTGTTTTCAGGTTTATGAATCTATTTATTAGCCTTTTGAACTGATATGAAACAAGCGGTTTACGTCAGCTGTCTGCAAATTACTAGCAAAAGCTAGTCCACAAAACTAGTTATTAGCATTAGCTTATGCATTGGACTAGCATAAGGAAACGCTTATGCTAGTCCACAAAATGCCACCAGCAAAAACTGGGATAAAACTCCAGAGTCAGCTGGTTGTTCAACAATAATTGACTCAATGAAACAAAATGATCTTCTGTTGAGTTTTCATTACCCAATCAATGTAAACATAATCACAAAACTTTCACATTTCTTCATTCTGCACTGAAAAATTAACCAGAATATGGAAAAACTAAAACTGCTACTACAAGTAATAAAACTAAGCTAAAACTAAACAATTTTTAGTTAATCAAAACAAGAAAACACGCTCTAAAAAATAATTAGAACTGACTTATTTTGTAAATATAACTAGACTATAATGAAAAACCCAAACTGTTATCAGATCTGTCACTTTCTGGTCTTCATGTTGGATGTGAGGCAACATAAAACAATCGTTTTCTGTTTTCCTCCCAGGTGGTCATCATGAGGGACTACCAGCACCCCAACGTGGTGCAGATGTTCCGCAGCGCGCTGGTGGAGGATGAGCTGTGGGTCATCATGGAGTACCTGCAGGGCGGCGCTCTCACACACATCATCGGTGAAACCAGGTGAGCAGCCGCTCCAGATGCATGCAGGCTAGGTACTCAGATGGGAGGTTTAGTGATGTTTTGGTGTTCAGGCTGAACGAGGAGCAGATAGCGACGGTGTGTGAGGGCGTCCTGCAGGCGCTGTCTTACCTCCACTCTCAGGGCGTCATCCACCGAGACATCAAGAGCGACTCCATCCTGCTCACGCTGGATGGCAGAGTGAGCTTCTCACAGGACACAGTCAAACACACATCCTTGTTTTTATGGCATGGTGGGAACTTTAGATAAAACCATTCGTTAAGGGGTCTACTCTGATTTCTAAATCATACAGGTTTAGAATAAGATAGAGGCGGAAAACAGAATGAAACTAAAAACAAATCATTCATTTAATTTTGTTTAATAAATTTAGATCAATAAACTATATTTCATAAGGCTTTTTTTAAATAAACCCACCTGGTTTATGCAAGAAGTACATTTTCTCCTGGATGTCATCTGGAGGACCAAATCCAAAATGATGGGAATATAATCTGAGTTCTTATTGCTTATAATAAATCTCATTTTGCTGGTTTATCTCTCTGCACCTGTGAGAACAGGCCCACTATGTTATTATGTTAGCTTTGTGCACTTCACTAAATAGATGGCATCATGAGGAAAAACCTTTATGTAGAAATATTGAAGCAACATCGAAGCTCAGGTACAGACTGGTTATTAGTGTATGTAAACTTCTGATCTTGAAGACAAAAACGAATAAATCTGACCGATTATCTCAGTGTTGAGGCTCTTAGCAAGATAATTTTGGGGATTCTGATCTGAAACA
The DNA here is from genome assembly GCA_903066815.1 of Brachyrhaphis roseni. Classification (NCBI taxonomy): domain Eukaryota; kingdom Metazoa; phylum Chordata; class Actinopteri; order Cyprinodontiformes; family Poeciliidae; genus Brachyrhaphis; species Brachyrhaphis roseni. The sequence goes on from CAEFZY010016581.1 coordinate 31,971, forward strand.
AGATTATTTTGGTCTGATTTAACTTCAGATTGAGAGAAATAGACGGTTTATGTAAACTTCTGGTTTCAGCTGAACAATAAGTCATCAGTTCAGATAAACAAAACCTGGACGGGCCGCAGAACATTTCAGCTTGTTCATGTTTTTAGTTTGTGAGGAATTTCTTCCAGGCAGGGAGGAGAAAATGCGGCTTGGCAGCATGTTTCTACTGATAACATCTAAGTCATTACATCTGAGAACAGAAACCGCATTAAGTAGTTTATTAAGGAGCCAAAGTTTACTGTAAACCCGGGAATTCAGACCGTAAATGCCAGCAGTAACTATTTATTTCCTACTGCAGGGTTTGCTTCAGGCTCAGAGCAACATAACTATCTTATGTGTTAAAGTGACACTTAACAAGAAAATGATTTCAGCTCTGCTGCCTTTACATTCTGCTGATGGGAATTACAGGGATGTACGACGGCTTATTAGAGCGACTGTAGACAGGAAAACAGGACATTTTCACTAAAACAACTAGAGCAAAAACTGGAAACTTCTGGGGAAAAAAATCTAAATTTCTGAACTCAAAAACTCAAGTTGAACATTTTCAAGTGCAGGAAAAAAACTGAAATGTTAAAACTAATTTCACATATTTTCTATCTTCCATCTTGCTGCAGATAAAATTGTCCGACTTTGGTTTCTGCGCTCAGATCAACACTGACGTCCCAAAGAGGAAGTCTCTGGTCGGGACTCCGTATTGGATGGCTCCAGAGGTGATCTCCAAAACGCCGTATGGCACAGAGGTGAGGCACTGCTTTGTTTTGATTTATCTAATAAAATTATGGGTTTAATGTGTTAAAATGCAATAAGTTACATTTGTTTGAAAGGTTTAGCTTGGGCCAGTATGTAGATATAGTTTGCATCACATAAAAGCCTTAGAAGCAATGTTTTACTGGACAGCGTCTTTTAAATGGCGTGTAACGTTTAAATTGGTCCCCCAGGTGGACATTTGGTCCCTGGGCATCATGGTGGTGGAGATGGTGGACGGTGAGCCTCCATACTTCAACGAAACACCAATCAGTGCCATGAAGAAACTGAGAGACGAAGCGGCGCCAAGTGTCAAGAACATGCAAAGGGTCAGAAACACACACTGTCATGTTTTCATCACTTGTGGGGACTTCATATTGACTTCCATTAATTCCTACAGCCTAACCCTTACCTTAACCTTTACCTTAACCTTTACCTTTACCTTAACCTTTACCCTAAACCTTTACCTTAACCTTTACCTTAACCTTTACCTTAACCTTTACCTTAACCTTTACCTTAACCTTTACCCTAAACCTTTACCTTAACCTTTACCTTAACCTTTACCTTAACCTTTACCCTAAACCTTTACCTTAACCTTTACCTT